>QRFJ01000621.1:307945-326126 GCA_006176705.1 Cocos nucifera
GTTGAAAAATTTCCAAGCAGACAGTGATAGCAGATTCCACCATGGAAGTAGAATATATTGTTGCATTAGAAGCTGCGAGGGAGGCATTCTGGTATAAGAAGTTTGCTGTAGAGATTGGAGTGATGCCATCAGATGCCATTCCTCTATACTGCGATAACAATGGCATCATAGCCCTTGCTAAGAAGCCGAGGTCTCACTAAAAATCTAAGCACACCGAGTGGTGATACTACCTTATCCATGATTACATCGAGAAGGATTACATTGAGGTCAAGAGAGTCGACTCTGCAGACAATGCAGTAGACCCACTTACAAAGTCGTTGGGCCAATTGAAGATTGAAGCCTACCTTGAGAAGATCAAAATTAGATTTTTAGCCAATTGGCTTTAGGTCCAGTGGGAGCTTGTTAGATATGTGTGCCCTAGAAGCCAAAATTGGCTGACACTTATTACGCACTTCTAAGGGCAAAATTATAATTTTGATTATAAATAATAAAATAGATTATTTTCTATCATAATATGTATTTAGTGTCTGTGATACATTCCTTGAGTTAATGGTAATGATAATTCTTATTTTCAAGAGTTGAAAATTCAAGACATGAATTTTTATTATTAACTTATAAAATGCTTTCGATCGTAGGATCATCATGAGGATGGTGATTGATCTGGAAGGTTGGTGTACAATCGCTTCTTTATAAGTAGATGAGTCTTGAGTCTATGGTGTAGAGACATCGGAGCAAGAGTATAGGTATTCATTAGAGAACGAGGGCACTGAGCGTGATCACCTCGAGCAATCATAAGAAAGTCTACCTTCTCATCGATGACTGGCTCGAAGCTGCAGTGGTGTGTTTGATTCTTTGATGTGAGGTGCATCGATAGTTCACCTTGAGGGTGTTATAGTTTGACTACACCATGACTTGGTCTCCTAGCCATTCGAAATTCTGAGGTGTATGTTGGTTATAGCATGTTCGTGGTAGGAATTGGATCGCACCAAGAGGAAATCTATCTACCTCGATAGATAAGGAGCAATCCTATGATGATCATGAGAATCAAGTCCATAAGCCCATGGCCATGGCACAGTGAAATAATAGAAAGAGTTTCTATTAAGATTTTCACATCGGACATGAATCAAATGATTAAATCATATGACAAAAATTAGGGTTTGATGAGTTCACCTTAATCCTAATCTGATCGGGGCACAAGATAGAAGAACTTAATCACACATGTAACTGCATCGAGAGGTTCATTTTTAATTTTGATGGATTGCCATCATATACTACTAGGTGTCACTGGTGGATTTTGGAAGCAATTAAAATGATTTGGATGATCGATCATTCTAGTTGTCTAAAGCAGAAAAGTTCTGATCCATCGAAACGTATTTCAATGATGTCGATGATAGAGATCGTGACATATCTTATTACCATATGGAACTAAACCTAACTAAGTCACACAAATAAGGGTTTGGATCTGGATATCATCAATTGAACTAATCTAGTTCAATTGATTTGAATAAGATTCAATTAGGTTCAAGAAAATCGTGCTAGCACATGATTGAGCCTAATGTTCTCCTTCAATTGCCATTTTAAGTTGTCTCAAATGAGCAAAATATATTTGTGCTGACTCAGATATCTTTACTTAGTCTGACTAGAACTTGTCCAAGTCAAATAAAGGTTATCTTAATTTATGAGATAAATTTGAGACAACACCTACCATTGCTAATTCTTGACTAAACGTTGAACACTTAGACATAATGCACCCATAGCAGATTGATTGTCTGTTAGATATATGTGCCCTAGAAGCCAGAATTGGCTGACACTTGTAATACACTTCTAGGGGCAAAATTATAATTTTGACTATAATTAATGAAATGGGTTATTTTCTATCACACATGTGTATTTAGTGTCTGTGATACATCCTTTGAGTTAATGGTAATGATAATTCATATTTTCAAGAGTTGAAAATTTAAGACATGAATAATCATTATTAACTCATAAACAGCTCCCGACCATAGGATCATCACGAGGATGGTGATTGATCCGGAAGGTTGGTGTACGATCGCTTCTCTTTAGTAGATGAGTCTTGAGTCTACGGTGTGGAGACACCGGAGCGAGAGTACAGGTACTCGTTAGAGAACGAGGGCACTGAGCGTGACCACCTCGAGTAGTCATTAGGAAGTCTACCTTCTCGTCAATGACTGACTCGATGCTGCAGTAGTGTGTCTGGTTCTTTGACCTGAGATGCATCGGCAGTTCACCTTGAGGGTGTTATAGTTTGACTACACCATTACTCGGTCTCCTAGCCATATGGAACCCTGAGGTGTATGTTGGCTATAGCATGTTCATTGTAGGAACTGGATTGCATCAAGATGGGATCTATCTACCTCGGTGGTAGAGGAGTAGCCCTATGATGATCATGAGAATCAAGTCCAGAAGCCCATGGCCATGGTAGAGTGAAATAATAGAAAGAGTTTCTATTTAGATTTTCACATTGGACTCGAATCGAATGATTACATCATATGACAGAGACTAGGGTTTGACGAGTTCACCTTAACCCTAATCTGATCGGGGCTCAAGATAGAAGAACTTAATCACACAGGTAGCTGCACCAAGAGGTTCGCATTCAGCTCTGATGGGTTGCCACCATATACTGCTAGGTGTCACTGGTGGATTTTGGGAGCAATTAGAATGATTTAGATGATCGATCATTCTAGCTGTTCGAATCAGAAGAGTTCTGATCCATCGAAAGGAGTTTCGATGATGTCTATGATAGAGATCATGACATATCCCATTACCATACAGAACTGAACCTAACTGGGTCACACAAACAAGGGTTTGAATCTGGTGATCATCAATTGAACTGATCTAGTTCAATTGATCTGAATGAGATTCAATTAGGTTCAAGGAAATCGTGCTAGCACTCGATTGAACCTAACGTTCTTCTTTTACTATCATAAATAAGTTGTCCTGACTGAGCCAAAGGAGTTTGTGCTCAATCAGAGGCCTTCATATGGTCTGACTGGAGGTTGTCCAAGTCAGAATAGGTTGTCTTATTTGTAAGACATTACCTGCCATTTTTGGTCACCTGCCATTTCTTGTTCTTTGACTTTGGTCAAAAGTCTACCTTTGACTGGTCAAACGTTGACCATTGACCCTTTGACTTTTGACCACATGTCATGCACCTATTGGAGAGCTGGTGGGGGCCTGTCCCCCTGCCAGAACCTGGCAAGGAGAAGGGCGCACGCCAAGGGTGGCGTGAGCCCAAGTAGGAGGCGCCTAGGAGTCCTTGTTGGACAAGGACTCCACCTCCCTTTTGGATTCCAATCAGAGTTCTACTAAGAATCCAGTTTGACTGGTCTTAGGCGCCCTCTAAGGAGGAATCCAGGGGTCTCTATTCCAACCAATCAGATTTAGATCTGATTTCACAAAGGGTTGTGATTGGTTGAGAGGAAGAGGAGTTGGATCACAAGAGGTCTATAAATAAGACCCTGCGCCCAACCCTAATTCCAATGCTATTAGATACGCCCCAAGGCTGCCTCTCCCCTCCTTCTCCATGCCATAGTCTCTTCTCCCCTTGCTCTCCACGTCCAAAAGGTGTTTTGGACTTAGTTTGGTGCGATTCAGATCAAGGAAAGGCGATCAAAAGCAAGAAGGCTGCGCTGCTGCAAAAGGACGACTGCAGATCTTCAAAAGAGTTTTGAAGATCCTCCAGATCAGATCCAGATCTGATTTTTGGAGGTGTGATAGAGAAGAAGAGGATCTCCAGATCCAACCCGAGTGGATACCGGTAGAGGCCAGGCGCTTGCGTGGCTAAGATCCAGAACCTTCCGCTGCAATCAGGATCATCTACAGGGTAATAGGATTACCCAAATCAGGTAAATTAAATTTGATTTAATTTATCTTATTTTATTTTATTTATTAAAATAATAAGAATCAGATCTGAAACATATCAAGATCTGATTGAGATCAAGAGAAAATTTTTGAAATATATCTCTTGATCTAATCAGATCTGGACGAACCTGGACCGGGAAATCAGGATTTCCCTTCAACTGGTATCAGAGCCATGGTTCTAAATTGTTTAGATCTGATTTTAATTTTATTTTAATTAGAAAATAAAGTGATTTCAGATGTCACATGAGATGTGATCAGATCTGAAATCAGAAAAAATTAAAATTAAATGATTTGGATCTAAGAACATGAAGATATGCATGACTAGTTCTAGAATAGAATAGTTCTATAGAATAGTTTTGCATGTCTTTGATTTAATCTGATTAAATCATATTTTAGATCTTCTTATTTACTATTTTCTGATATTATAAGTGTTATAATAACATCTGATAAACAGCAAATAAAAATTATTTAATTTTAAATATCATATGAGATATGATAGATGCATGACTAGACTAGTTGTAGAATAGTTCTACATAATTGTCTAGATTAGAATTTATTTTGATTAGATCAATTTAAATCTAATTTTTTAGATTATTATGTGATAATTTAGATCTGAAAACATGCATGATTTGATACATGAGATGTATGCAAAATATGCCATGATTAGATCTACTTTATATATGAGATATATGATATAGATCTGATATTGTTTTGTAGTATTGAATGTTCCTGATTAAGGCGTTCCTCTTGGCCGTCCGGTCATAAGAACGAAGAAGGGTTTAAAGGCCCTCTCTTCCCATTCGATGGGGTGTTCTTATGACGTGTAGGGGTGCTGCGTGTTCGTCCTTAATCAGAAACCCAAAACTTACTTTCTGCAAAACCCTAGATCCTGAAACCCTAGGATTTATTGTGCATATTTTGTTTATGAACCCAACTTAATTAAGAATTAAGTTTATGGAATATTAATTAGGTCTAAAATTGAGAATTTCAGATCTAAGACATATTCATAATACTGGGTTCGGGCTTGGGTAGCTCAATTAGGTCTAAGCGGTTGATCAAACCGAATCAAGAGTTGGTTAGATGGGATCAACAATGCTTAAATTGACCAGCCTAATAGGATTAAGTCTGGGTCAAGATCGAGTCACGATCAAGCAAGACCTAATTAGGCTCAGAGGTTAGAGTCTGGATTGTAGGCTAACCCAATTGGTTCTGACTCAACAATTTGGTGTCTAAGGTAAGTTTGGCACAGACGACCGACTGGTTTTTAATTGGAAGCTACTCGACCTGAATGCGTTCTTGTGCGAGTTAACGGCATATTCCTTCCACCGGTCTCACTTACCTGGCCATATCTGTTGACACAGTTCTGATCTGAGGTGGTCAATAATCCGAGCTGACCCATGCCACTAGGTTAGTCATAATTGTTATGACTAAGCCAAGTCTAGTTTAATGAGACCTGAATCAATTCTCCCTAAGAAAAGATTAAGTCCGAGGTCTTCCACCATTGTAGACGTGCGGGCCCTTCCCGGGGTTGATTGTTCTCGGCTGGATACAGTGGCTCAGTTGCACCGGGAAGACGCAACCATGTCTATTAGGCATTGGATGCTATGGGCTGGAGGATGAGTTGGGCTCAATATTTCGGATACGGTGAGAGACCCAATTAGGAACCCAGTCTATGCAAATGGTGGGTCTGACTTAACTAAGGAGTGGATCAATATTCCGGATACGGTGAGATTCATGAATTAGAGACCAAGTTTGGGTGCACCATGATTAGAGAATCATTGAACAAGAGTTGTTCACTCATTGGCTAACCCATCACCAATAACTGTTAGGTGAGGTGATGAGTCAGTTGGTGAGACCGCACCACCCACTAGAAATCATCAATCGCGGAGATTTTCGCATCTCTACAGAGGGAGTGTAGGGATCCGAGAAAATAGTGGGAGCTAATTTGTTTAAAAATAAAATCCCTAAACAAATTGGTCAAGTCAAAATTACAGTATCTAACTAGAATCTTTGACTCTCTACAGGAAAATGTCTGCGTCCAACCCATTGGCACGTATCCTGGACACACATAGACTGACTGGACCCAATTATAAAGATTGGCTCAGGAACTACAAAATTATTTTGGGTTATGAGAAAGTCTCACAAGCAGAACGAAGCTAAGTGGACCAAGTGGAACACCAAATCAGGTGAGCCAATAAGAAAACACTACCTTCCTCCACCTCGTAAGATCGAAAAGAGTTTCCCGTCCCCCTTGAAGATACTTAGGTATTATTTCAGAGGATATAAGAGGAAATGTTCCTCATAGGTAATGGTTCTCATGTGATGATCCCAAAACCTTACAACAGGCGATATCAGATAATCGACTCCGAGAAATTGCGCTATAGGCAATGAAGTCAAAATTGATCGATGCACTCAAAACCAAAGTCTGGACCTTGGTAGGATCTACCAGAAGTTATCAGTACCTATTGGCGTTGTAATGGATCTTCAAGAGAAAGATTGGTGCAGATGGGAATGTGGAGACATTCAAGGCTAGACTTTGGTGGCAAAAGGTTATAGGTCAACGCGAAGGCATTGACTATCAAGCGATACCTTTTCCCCGGTAGCTATGCTAAAAAATCCATCCGCACATTCTTGCCGTTGCAACCTATTTCGATTATGGAAAATATGGCAATGGATGTGAAACGGCATTCCTAAATGGATATTCTTAGGAAGGATATCTATACTGGAACAGCCGCTAGGTTTTCAATTCTAGTGATACTGATCATAAGGTTTGCAAGCTGCAAAGGTCCATATATGTGACTTAAGCAGCATCTCGGAGCTGGAAACACTCGTTTCAATGATGTTGATCAAAAAGTTTGGTTTCATCAAAATGAGAGAACCATGTGTTTTCAAAAAAGGGTCAGGTGGGAGCGGCTGTGTTTCCTCGTATTGTACGTGGTGACCATCCTCCTTATTGGGAATGATATTTCCCATTTGACATCAGTCAAGGTTGTGGTTGTCTAAGGAATTTCACATGAAAGACTAGGTGAGTCCTTTATTTTAGGAATTAATGGGTCTATAGGGATGACCGAATAGGATGCTAGATTCACAAAATGTACATAGGGAAGTACTAAAGAGGCTTTAGTATGGAAAACTCTAAGAGGGGATTATACCTTCAGACATGGTATTCATCTTTCCAAGAAGATGTGGCCCCAGCACACCTGAGAAATAGAAGCAATGAGCAAGATCCCTTATGCTTCTGCAATAGGGGAGGCCTCATGTATGGCCATGCTATGTACTACGACCTGATATAGCCCATGCTGTGATGTCACAAGCAGATATCAGTCAAATCCGGTTTGAAGAACACTGGACTTTCTGTGAAATGTATCCTTAAGTGACTTTGAGAAGAACTAGGATTGATGTTGGTCTTTGGTAATGGAGAAACTCCAAGTTTAGGGAATACACAGACTCGGACTTCATGTTCGATATAGATTGATCGAAAGTCGAACATCTGGGAAGTCTGTTTGTGTGCATGGTGGAGCTGGTCAGCTGGACAGAGTTCCAGCAAACTGTGTAGCAGATTCCACCATGGAAGCAGAAATATATGCTGCTTCAGAGGCTGCAAAGGAAGCGTTCTGGTTAGATTTTTGCTACGAAATTGGAGTAATGCCATAGATGCCTTCCTCTTATACTGCGACAAACAATTGGCGCCATATAGCCTTGCTAAGGAGCCGAGGTCTCACCAGAGTCCAAGCACATGAGCGGCGGATACATCTCATTCCACGATTTTCTGAGAAAAGGTTACGTTGAGGTCAAGAGAGTCAACTCCACGATTATGTGGCCTAGACTACTACAAAGCGTATGGGCCAGCAGACAGACGAGCCACCATGGAAGATGGACTTAGACTTGTAGCCAATTGGCTTAGGACAAGTGGGAGATTGTAAGATATGATGTGCCCTAGAAGCCAGAATTTTGAGCTGACACTTGTAATACACTTTAGGGGCAAAATTGTAATTTTGACTATAATTAATGAAATGGATTATTTTCTATCACACATGTGTTATTTAGTGTCTGTAGATACATCCTTCTTGAGTTAATGGTAATCGATAATTCATATTTTCAAGAGTTTGAAAATTTAAGACATGAATAATCATATTAACTCATAAACAGCTCTCCGACCATTAGGCTCATCACGAGGATTTGGTGATTGATCGGAAAGGTGTGTGTCACGATCGTTCTCTTTAGTAGATGAGTCTTGAGTCTACGTGTGGGAGAACGGAGCGGAGTACAGTACTCGTTTAGAGAATGAGGGGTACTGAGGTGACCCCTTGAGTGTCATTTAGGACGTCTACCTTCTCGTCAATGACTTGACTCGATTGCGCAAGTAAGTGATGCTGGTTCTCTTGACCTGAGAATGCATCGGCAGTTCACTTGAGGGTGTTATAGTTTGACTAACCATTACTCGGTCCCTGGCCATATGGAAACCTGAGGTGTATGTGCTGTGACATGTTCATTGTAGGAACTGGATTTCATTCAAGATGGGATCTATCTACTCTCGTGGTAGAGGAGTGCCTATGATTTGATCATTGAGAATCAAGTCTGAAGCCCATGGCCATGGCAGAGTGAAATAATAGAAAGATTTCTATTTAGATGTTCACATTGGGACTCGATCGAATGATTACATCATATGACAGAGATAGGTTTGACGAGTTCACCTTAACCCTAAATCTGATCGGCGGGCTCAAGATAGAAAGACTTTATCACACAGGTAGCTGCACCAAGAGGTTCGATTCAGCTTGATGGGTTGCCACCATATATGTAGGTGTCACTGGTGGATTTTGGGAGCAATTAGAATGATTAGATGATCGATTCATTCTAAGCTGTTCGAATCAGAAGGTCTCTGATCCATCGAAAGGAAGTTTCGATGATTGTTCTATGATAGAGATATGACTATATCCATTACCATACAGAATGAACCTAACTTGGATCACCACAAACAAGGGTTTTGAATCTGGTGATTCAATCAATTGAACTGATTTCTAGTTCAATATCTGATTGAGATTCAAATAGGTTAAGGAAATCGTGCTAGCACTCGATTGAACCTAACATTCTTCTTTTACTTTCATAAATAAGTTGCCTGACTGAAGCCAAAGGAGTTTGTCTCAATCAGAGGCCTTCATATGGTCTGATGGAGGTTGGTCCAAGTCGAATAGTTTGTTTATTTGTAAGGACATTAACCTGCCCATTTTTGTCACCTGCCATTTCTTGTTCTTTTGACTTTGGTCAAAAGTCTACCTTATGACTGTGTCAATGTTGAGGCATTCCCCTGACTTCTTGGACCATCATGTCATGCACCTATTGGAGAGCTGGTGGGGGGCTTCCCCCTTGCCAGAACTGGCAAGAGAAGGGCGCAGCCAAGGGTGGCGTTGAGCCAAGTTAGAGGCGCCTAGGAGGTTCCTTTTTGGACTAAGGACTCCACCTCCTTTGGATTCCAATCAGAGTTCTACTAAAGAATCCAGTTTGACTGGTCTTAGCACCCTCTAAGGAGGAATCCAGGGGTCTCTATTCCAACATCAGATTTAGATTGATTTTCACAAAGGGTTTGTGATGGTTGAGAGGAAGAGGAGTTGGATCACAAGAGGTCTATAAATTAAGACCTGCGCCCAACTCTAATTCCAATAGAGATTTTCCACGCCCAAGGCTGCCTCTCCCCTCCTTCTCCATGCCATAGTCTCTTCTCCTCTTGGCTCTCATGTTCCAAAGGTGTTTTGGACTTAGTTTGGTGCGATTCAGACTCAAGGAAAAGGCGATCAAAAACGAGAAGGTTGCGCTGCTGCAAAGGACGACTGCAGGATCTTTCAATAAGGTTTTGAAGTCCTCCAGTCAGATCCAGATCTATTTTTGTGAGCGTGTGATAAAAAGAGATTGATCTCCAGATCAACCCTGAGTGCGATACGGTAGAGGCCAGGCGCTTTGCGTGGCTAAGATCCAGAACCTTCACGCCGCAATCAAGATCATTATAGGTAATAGGATTACCCAAACCAGGTAAATTGAATTTGATTTAATTTATCTTATTTTATTTTATTTATTAAAATAATAAGAATCAGATCTGAAACATATCAAGATCTGATTAAGATCAAGAGAAAATTTTTGAAATATATCTCTTGATCTAATCAGATCTGGACGAACCTGGACCGGGAAATCAGGATTTCCCTTCACAGTCAACCTACAAAAAAGTAGGTGGACCAGGGGCACATGCCTAAGGAGGCATGCGCCCATGGATAGAGGCGCAAAGAGTCCCATACAAATGGAACTCCAGTTACTTCGGGGTTTCTTCTTAGGTGGCACCAAAGGTTAAACTTTGACTAGTCCTAGGAATCATCTAAGGATGATTAAGAGGGGCTCTTATCTGATTGGATCAGGTGATGTCATCCCACCAATCAGATTTAGATCTGATTGCATGAAGTGACGTGATTGGTCGGGATGATGTGACTTGCATGGTGCAGCAGAGTTATATTAAACCTTCTGCTCCTAGTTTCAGAGGCTTAGTCTTTGCCCTCACCACATGGCCTACCATCTCCCTCCTATGCATCCTTAGGTCCCCTCTCTCCTCTCCATGCCCAAGGGGATTTGGGCTTCAATTTGGTGCAATCCAGGCAAGAAAAAGGTGACGAGAAAGGAAGAAGACATCACTGCTGCAAAAGATGATACCCAATCTTCAAAAGAAGTTTTAAAGTTTCTCCAAATGAGATCTAGATTGATATTTGGAAAGTGATAAAGTAAGAAGAAATTCTTTAGATCCAAGTTTTGAGGTGGATACCGGTAGAGGCCAGGCACTTGCATGGCTAGATCCAGAATCTCAGGCCATCAGTAGGATCATCACAAAATAATCTGATTATCCAACAATAAGGTACAAAATTAAATCTAATTTAATTTAATTTATTTTATTTTATTAGATCTATCAAATTAGATCTAAAATATCTTAGATTTGATCTAGATTTAAAAGTAAAAATTTTGAAATATCTCTCTTGATCCAATCAGATCTGAAGGAACCTAACCCGAGAAACTAGGTTTTCCTTTCACATTATACATCGAATGGTGGTGCGGTCATTAAGCCACTTCTGATAAGTGTCTCGAATCGCTCTCCTAGCATTTGGGGCTAGCTCCTTAGGTGTTGGATCCATTACCACATAAAGGATCCGCTCATGCTCCAGGATGATTTTCAACTTACGGATACACTATTCGTAGTTTGGATCCCATTAATTTATCATTGTCTAACAATGATCGGGAGGCGATAGGTTAGTGGCCTATTCGTCTACAGTAAAAAGGAAACCAAACCTTATATTAGTTATGAATTATTAATCCTAAAGCTTGGATTTAGTCAAGGTCCTTCCCTATTTTATACTGAATTGGTAGCTTCTTCCTCCAATTCGAGGAATTACTTTTAATTCCTTATGTGGATCTAGATCCCATAGATCTACACGAGCACAAACTTTGGTTGGTCAACCCATTGGTGCACCTATGGATAGTTCAAAATTAGTTGTTTCTTTCAAATAACTTCTAGTAATATTGATTTTGCCCCATAGACTAATCAGTAGGCTTTAGCCTCCATTTAAAAAGGTTCAGTTAGGTCCATCATTAAATGACCATATTTGGTCTTATTCTAAACAACTAAATGATTCAGGGACCTAACTTTGGTTGGCCAGCCTAACCACATTAGAAGACTTAACCAAAAAATTATCATTATATTGAATGATAATTTCAATTTGTCAATAATCACAGCCTTTGGCCTCAATGATCATTATACTAATGACCTATTATCATTCAACTTAATGGGAGGCTATGATTTCTGTTATCTGTATAACTTATTTATTTTTAAGAACTATAATTTAGAGAATTTAGTTAAACCAATTTTAAAAAAATTCAGCAAGCCAATTTCAATCCTCCACTAACTTCACAAGTCAGAAAAAAAAATGGTGAGGCTCCGGTCACCTATATGCGATGCTATTGTAGAGGCCTGATTCTGAGAAATTGATTAGACATGAATTTCGAGTTGAAAAGATCTTCCATGAGAATCATGATTGTGTGGACACTTGATTGACCCACCTAAGGGGTTAAATTTTGCGGTTGTAAATGGGTCTTCAAGAGGGAAAAGAGGCATAGATGGAAAGATGAAGAACTTATAAAGCATTTGGTTGCTAAGGTAGTATCGTAATATTATAGTATTGACTTATGATGAGACGTTCTTCTCCTATGGAATACTCAAATTATTTTGGATTATGTTGCAATAGCTATGCATCTAGACTATGAGATCTAGTAGATGAATGTGAGATAGTTGCCTAAATGGGAGTGACAAGGATGTATTATTTGTATACTAACTTAGTATTCACATCCATAGATTGAGTCAAGGTGATGCAAGCTTCAGAGATTCATTTATAGATTAAAAGCAGACATCTCGGAGTTAGTTCTGCATTTTGATAAGATGATCAAAATATATGGCTTCATTAAGACGAAGAAGAGACCTGTATTTACCAAATGGACAAATAATTTGAGTCATTATATTTTTGTCCTATACGTGGATGATATTCTTCTTAATGGAATGATGTTCCCCTCATTTATAAGAAACAAAGTTATGACTATCATCCTAGTTTCTCTATGAAGGACTTGGTAAGCATTCTACATCTAGGGATGAGATCTATATAGATGATTCTATAAGATGCTTTGGGTTTATCTAGTTTACACATATAGAAATTATGCTGAAAGAGGTTTAGTTGGCGGAATTCGAAGAGGACTATCTTCTGATTAGTATTGAAATCTTCTCTAAGAAGGATTACTTCCAACAACTTCAGAAGAAAAGAGAGCGTCATGGGTAGAATTTATATGCTGATAATGAAATCTATCAATGTATGCCATGACATGTGCAAGATAATGTGGGCTACTCCCTAGAGTAGTGAGTAAGATATCAATCTGATAGGAAAGAACTATGAAGATGGTGAAAATCATCTTAAGTATTTTGAGAAACACTTAATAACTAGTGACTCATTTGTAGTGAGTTAGGATTTTAAACTTATGGAATTTTTATAGACTCAGCTTCAATCTAACATGATTTATTAGCAAGAGTGTGTTGGTTGTTCTTTTTCCTAAAGTCGATGAGCTGTTTGCTGGAAGACTTTTAGCAGCACACATATATTTAGACTCAGTTTAGTGAGGTGAATACATTGAGCATCTGGATGCTATGAAAAAGCTGTAGTGGCTATGAAAGTTCATCACCAGCTCAATTAAAACCCTCCTTGGATGGTCCAATTCTACTTTACTAGATAGGCACTGGAGCTATTGCTTAGGCGAAGAAACCAAAGGCATACCAGCGGATGAAGATTATACTGCATCCTACCACTCATTTCGAAAGATCATGGATCGAGGTGACATTGAACTTTAAAGATTTCGTGGAAAGAGAACTTGGCTGCCCCTCACTAAAACCTTAGCAGTAAAGAAGTTTGACAACCACAAGTCGAAGATGGATATTAGATACTATACGATGTGGCTTTAGGATAAGTGAGTTATTGAAAAATGTATTCTAAAGTCAATCAGTAGCTTGTTGATGATTGAGCTATCATGGAAAATAATAAATAATTTATTAATAAATAAATTAATTTATTTTAGACATTTTTATCATAAATGTACATCTTCTAATGAACTCTTTGTAGGAACCCAATCTAAGGTTCTAGGGATAGTCTTTTGAAATGTTTCAAAAATTATAGTGTAAGAGGATGAATTAACACATTAAATACATGAACAATAACATAAAAATCCTAGACTCTAGAATCTATACATTGATTAAGCATGCTATTAAATTAAAAATAAAATATCCAAAAAGAACTACCATGGATGATAATCAAATAGCTGACTACTTTAGATCAGATCTAGAACTTGTAATAGAGAGGAATCAGGATCATCCTTATCTTTGAATCTCAAGTTTTTTAACTCACTGATCCAGACTAAGATGGTTGCTCTAAGTGCACTGCATTCGGCCTCTATTGAGTTATTTCATATGAGCCCTCGATCGTAATATCTGAAGTTTGTACCCCAAAAAATTCTGATATAGTATGCTAGTAACTGTGCTGATCCTTTCTCCATAATCAATTTCTAGATCTTGTCTTCCTTCAAGCTTGGACTCTCCAACTTTTCAAAAGTTAAGGAAAGAATGATTTTCGTAATGCTGAGGACACCTTCAAACACTCACAAAGATGAGGAATAGGAGTGGAAGAAAAATCATAGATGAGAGCCCTCTTTTCTTCTTTCTTCTCTCATAAAGCATCTTGTGATGCCTTTACAAAAATCCACCCCTAGGCTTCTCTCTCAAATTTTTCATGAAACAATTAGGTCAAAATTCATTTCTATATATGGAGATATAGGAGGAATCCTTATTAGGTCAAATACCTAGGTCAAGGGTTATCTAAATAGGGCTAGGACTTGGGGCACCCAACTCTTGGGCGCCCCCTTTTATTTTTTGCGATGGACATCAGGAAATGTCCACAAAAAGCCTCTAAAAAGCCATTGAAATTTGAGAAGAAAATAGGATGTGGCACACAAATGGAATGAGTTTTGGTTTCTCTTACAAACTCTATCTCATAGAGTTTAAATTCAACTCAAACTCTTCTTTTGACTTTGATCACAATATCCAAATACCATATTGAGATAAAAAGCTTGGGGGAATGCATGAATCTGGAGAGGAAATATTTTCATAAAAAAATCCAAAAGAATGGCATGGGGGGCATGTGGGCTAACGGTGCTGCATGGAAGATAGGAGTCCTAGTCTTCCCAAGGACTCCTGTTTGACTTATCAACTTGATCTTTGGACCAAATTAAATTAAAATTTAATTAAATTCATTAAAGATTAGATCTTAATCTAACTAATAATCTAATTAATTAAATTAAATTAAATTAAAATTTTGATTTATTTTTAATCAAATTAGAAATGGGTTGATACAAGTCCTAATGAACTAAAGGCTAGTTCTTTTCTTACACTTGTCATCCATAAAACTTAATTGAACTTAATCCAATCAAGCCCTAAATTAAATCTAAATTAATTATATTTAATTAAACTTAATCTCAGCTCTCTTAGCTAATCAAATTTAAGGTTAATTAACAATCGAATTGCCATCGGATCACCTACAATACTTGCACTAGTCAAATATTAATCGAATTTGAATGTTTTAACACTAGAACAATTCTTAATCATCGATCAACCATCTGATTAGATTAAAAACTCAAATGTATATGATCCCATAGATCCAAACCTAAGCTGGTAGCATCAGAATAAATTTTTGTACTAATCAAAGTGACCATCTAGCAATGGTACTTGACGGTCGGATAGATCGAATATATAGAACAACATCCTTGATTCCATGTGGATATAGTTTTTATATAATTTATCCCCTTGATCAAAATGCTCATAGGATACCTCAGAATTTAACTATCAATCCCGATTAGGTCATCTACATTATATTTCAAAATATCAAATCCATCTCATGGATTACCCTGGGCAAGGTTTTTGCTATATTGAAATATAGTGATTCATTCTTCTCCAACTCTTGGAGTGGTCAATCCCATCTTGATCACTCACTAACTTTGCAAGCACTTGACTATGCCCAAAAACCTTCCATCACTAAATTAGAAATTCAGTTAGTTCAGTATCAAAGCATAGTGAGTTGTTTGCAAGCCACTATGGTGATCTCAAGTCTAAGGGACATTTATACCTATATCCCATCAGAGCAATTCTCGATAGTAAAATACTCTAGAGTTGGTTACGTTCAATGACGATGTACCTATATATCTCACTTGTATGCCATACTAATATCTCCATACTCCCTAGTTAAGAGAATAACCAACCTATATGGCATATAATGATCTATGCTTAATTAATACTATCATCCTTAATAATAGCATATCATTTGTCATGAAACAGTTTAAGAACAATCGAGAAAATTCTTCTTTATCAAAATTAAATACGTCTATTAAACTTCATCATAACAATGGAGTTCATTAGAAGATGTATATCTTATGATGAAAATACCTAAATAAATATTTTATTTATTAATAAATTAATTATAATTATAAGATAGCTCAACCATCCATAAACTGATGATTGGCTTTGGAGCACATTTTTAACACTCTTATATTGTGATGAAGTTCTTAAGACTATTTAAATTCGATAAAGATAGGATTTATTTATTAGTTCTTATAACTATTCACGATCAAATGATATGCTGTTAATCAGGACGGCATCATTTATCGAGTATAGGTTGTTGTGTGTCATATGGTTGGTTGTCCTCTTAATCAAGAAGTGTAAGAGACACTGGATTAAATCAAGTGAGATGTAGGGATACATTATCACTAAACATGACTAACTCCAGAGCATTCTACTATTAAGAATTGCTTTGATAGGACATAGATATAAGCATCCCTTGGACCTGAGATCATTAGGATGGCTTGCAAGTAACTCACTGTGCTTTGGTGCTAGACTATCTAAATTTTTAATTTAGTGATGAAATATTTTTGAGCATAATTAAGTACATGTGAAGTTGGTGAGTGATCAAGATTGGATTGACCACTCCAAAGAGTTTGGAGATAATGAACTGCTATTTTTCAATTTAACAAAATCTTGGTCTTGATAATCTATGATATGGATTTGGTATTTTCAAATACAATGTGGATGACCTAGTCAAGATTGATATTTAAATCCTAAGTTGTCCTATGAGCATTTTGGTCAAGGGGATGAATTATATGAAAATTATATCCACATGGATTCTAAGAGTGTTGTTTTATATGTTCAACCAATCCGATTATCGGATACCATTGCTAGATAGTCAATTGATTTTATAGAATTTGATGCGGTGCTCCCAAGCCTTGGAAGGCCACAAGTGGAGCTAGGGTGTTGGCTCTAGAAGACTAGGATGGATGTGAGTCCTAGGGCTAGAATAGGAGTTGTTCTAGGTGAAGGTGGTGTTGTAGCCTTGCACAGGTGGGATTCGAGTTTAGTATGAGGAACTTGAGGGACGTGGTGGTGCTCTGAATCTGAACATTAAGGTGGTGCAAAGAATCAAAGCAAAGAAAGAATTCAGCCAAGATAAGGAGCTGACACACAAGCGGGCTAGCTTGGATATGCAGTCGAGCTGGCTTAGGCTGAGATCAAGCTGGCTTAGGGCACAATCGAGCTGGCTATCTCAGGCAGACAGATGATAGGGTTTGGGCAAGATGCAGCTGAGCCAGCTTGGCTCTTGATAGAGCCAGCTCGATGGTGGCATATAGAATATATGGGATTTTCTTTTTGGGTCTATGATAGGCTTTTATCCTAGGGTCTTAAGGCCTAGACCAATAAGATCTTAAGGGGGCTAACTCATGTATGTGTCAGGTTCAGATCCAAGGGAATGAAAGCATGTGGGACATATGTACATGAGCTCATGAGTGCTTTCATGTATTGGGTTAGTCTAGGAAAGTTTTTTAGCTGGGGTTTGGGTTTATTAGGGTTCATGTGGTATAGCAGATACCCTAGGATATATAAATTCAGATATTGTATCTTAACAATAGATTGAAACATAATTGAGCTTTTCTCTCTAAAACTCTCTACTCTTATCTCTCTGGTTCCAACTTTAAGCCCTAGGTGCCGACCATCTATTTTGTTCTTTTTTTCTCCAATAATTGATATCAAAGACGTACCAGGATCCAACAAGTGGTATTAGAGCCTAGTTGAGCATGGAGGAGGAAGAAGATCAGACTTTAGTAGAGATCAGCAGTGAGGTTCAGATCTAAAGACTTTCTTCAGGCTTCATGAGAAAGAAAGAGATCATAGGGCTACTGTCCACCATCCCTAGTCAAGGTATTTTTTTAGATCCAACTATTTGCTATTTTTGATTCATACAATCATGAAGAATAGTGGGTTCAAGGTAGGATTTAAGAAGTTTGATGCAAAAGAAAGTTCACAATGTGGAAGGTTAGGATGGAAGATCTACTGGCTCAAATGAGATTGGATTCGGCCTTGGAAGATAGATCAGAGGAGATGATAGATAAGGAGTAGGTGTCCTTGGAGAAAAGGGCATGTACCATGATTGGGGCTTATCTAGTAGATGAGGTGCTGTATGACGTATTAGAGAAGAGACACCTAAGGGTTTGTGATCGAGGTTACATCAATTATACATGAAAAAGAACATGTGCAATAAGTTGATGCTGAAAAAGCAACTATACAGCCTTCAGATGCAAGAGGGTGAGGATGTTGCAGAACATATTCAGCGGTTCAATCGAATGAGCATGGATTTGCTTAAAT
>QRFJ01000621.1:326136-495483 GCA_006176705.1 Cocos nucifera
GGATGTTGCAGAACATATTCAGCGGTTCAATCGAATGAGCATGGATTTGCTTAACATTAAGGTAGATCTCGAAAAGGAGGACCAAAGTTTATTGTTGCTATGTTCACTACCCAGAAGCTTTGATCCGTTGGTGACGACGTTGCTATATGAAAAGAAAATACTGGTGTACGAAAAGATCGTATCAGTGCTGAGGTCCAATGAGCAGCAGGAATAGATGATGAAGAGAGAGGTCTTTTAGGAGGATCTTCTGATTTCAGAGAGGCCTAGGCAAGGAAAGAAGAAGGATTAGTGAAGGGGCAGTAAGGAATCAAAGACATGCTTCAAATGTGGTGAAGTAGGGTACTTTAAGCGAGAATGTCTGCTTTGGAAGAAGTACAAGAGAGAAAAAAATTTGGATTCTATCAGTTTAGTTACTGCAAGTAAAGAGTCGGATGAGCTTTTGATGGTCTTAGAGGAGCCCACGGGATACAGTTTATCTGAGATGGTTTCAGACAGATCTATAGAGTGTGGAGGGTCCGAAGGGGTAGTGATGGTGTTCGAGGTACAGCGACAGGCTCAACAGTGTAGCATTGAGTGGTTGTCCTCGGAGGACTCGATTACAGAGTTGGCTTTTATGGCATTAGTAGGACTTTGGTTTCAGGTGGAGCACCAGACAGAGGTGGCTTCATAGATGGAGAGAAATGTGACACGAGTTCAGAATGAAGGAGTGTAGGAGGATCAATATTCTAGCACCAACATCGAAGTTGCATAGTTTCAGGTGGAGTAGCACGTGCGGAAAGATAGACAAAGTTTTGAGGAGACCGTATCAAGGTGTGCGGCAGGCATTGGCATAGGATTGTTGAAAATTCTCCAAGAATGTCCAGGATAGTTGATACGACTACCAAGCAGAATGATGCTTACAACTCCAAGGGTGGTGCATAGAAATAAGCCAAGATCTCCAGTGGTGGAGGTGGTCATCCCAAAGGCCTCAGAAGGAGCTCAGTAGTCAAAGAAGAATGGCAGTGGCAAGGTGTGCACTGATAGCTGTCAGGGCATGCATCGACAGTGGGTTCATGCAAAAAAATATTTTCAAGTGTGCTAAGGTTTGGACGGACCAAGGTGAAGATTATAGGATTTGATGTGGTGCTTCCAAGCCTTGGAAGGCCATAGGAGGAGCTAGGGTGTTGGCTTTGGGAGACTAGGATGGGTGTGAGTCCTAGGGCTAGGATAGGAGTTGTCCTAGGTGAAGGTGGCGTGTAGCCTTGCATAAACATAAGGTTCAGATGTGAGAACCTTGAGGAGCTTAGTAGGTGCTCTAGAGATCTGGGATAAAAGATGGAGCAAAGGACCAAAGCCAAGAAAAAAATAAGCCAAGACAAGGGGCTGACGCGCAGGCGGCTAGCTCGAATATGTAGTCGAGCCAGCTCGAGTTGAGATCGAACCGACTCGAAGCACAGTTGAGCTGGCAATCTTAGGTAGATAGAAGATAGGGTTCGAGCAAGATACAGTCGAGCTAGCTCAGCTCCTGACATAGCCAGCTCGATGGTGGCATACAGAACATACAGAATTTTCTATTTGGATCTAGGATAGGCTTTTATCCTAGGGTCATAAGGCCTAGATCAATAAGATCTTAAGGCCTAAACCAATAAGGTCTTAAGGAGGCTAACTCATGTATGGGTCAGGTTTAGATCTAGGGGGATGAGAGCATGTGAGACAGATGTACATGGGCTCAGTGAGTGCTTTCATGTTTTGGATAAGCCTAGGAGAGTTTTCAGCTGGGGTTTGGGTTTATTAGGATTCATGTGGTACAGTAGAAATTCTAAAGTATATAAACCCAAGTATTATATCTTAATAATAGAGTGGAATACAATTGAGCTTTTCTCTCTAAAACTCTCTACTCTTCTCTCTCTGGTTCTAACTTTAAGCCCTAGGTGCTAGCCATCTACTTTGTTCTTCTTCTCTCCAATAATTGATATCAGAGAGGTACCAGGATCCAATAGGTTTGGTATATAAATTTGTTCCTATGATATTGGCTTAGGTTTGAATCTATAGGATCATATACATTAGAGGTCTTGATCTGATCGGATGGTTGATCAATGATTAAGAATCGTATTAAGATCAAACAATCAATACGATTGATGTTTGACCTAATGCAAGTATTATAGGAGGATCGATTAGCAATCAGATTGCTAATTAATTTAATTTGATTGAGGTAAATAGCTAAGATCAAGTCTAATTGAATGTAATTCAATTAGATTTGATTTGGGCTTGATTAAATCAAGTCTAATTAGTTTATGGGATAAGCCAATTATAAGGGAGAATAATTTTTAGTTGAATTAGGACTTGAGTGCACCTAATTTTTAATTTGATTAAAAATTTAAATTAATATTAAATTATATTTAATTTGATTTAATTAGACTCCTAAATAGATTAGGAATATTATTAATTAGGTTGCTTCAAGATCTATTTTGCTTGGGGTAAAGAATTGGTTTGACTAGTCAAAGTAAGAAGTCCCAATTAGACTATGACTCCTCCCTTGCACCATTTTCTCATTCTCCATGCCTCACCCTTGGCTATGGTATGTGAAATCTGATTTCTAAAGTGGCTTCATGCCAATCCTTATGCCTATAACCCTCTTGGATGGTTTGTGGTCTTGGGTTTGATCAAAACTAAGTAGTCAGGATCCTAAACTCTATTTGATAAAGTTTTACAAATCCAAAACTCTATCTATTTATGGCACCATCATTCTTTATTTTTTTCTAATTTTTTGTGGAAATTAGAAGATTTATTGGGTGCCAAAATCTGGTTCTCCATGCCTGGAAAAATCATGGAGGTGCCTAAGATTTGGATGCCCCAATCCTACTCTCTTTTGGACTCTCTATCTAGGTGTTTGACCTAAACAGGGACTCTTCTCTAACTCTCTATATAAAAGGAGTTAGGTCATGATTTTTTTCGATGTTTGACATCTAAGAGAGGGAGCATGGGCATGGGAGACTTGGGCATATCAGGATTGTGGGCATGGGATTTTGTGATGGCACAATTTGTTGTGCCTAGGTGAGAGGAAAGGCCTAGAGAAGAAGGGTCTTCTCTAGGGTTTATATTTTAGATCTTCTTCCACCAATTTTTTGAGAGAAAAACATGAGGAAGAAGATTCTTCTAGATCCTCCCTTCTCCTTCTTTGATCCTTTAAAGAGTTCATGTCATTTGAAGAAGGATATTTAGCATCAACCATCAAAGAAGGATCAACACAGTGCTAGCACACTATGCTGATTTTCAGATTGCTGGACTTTAGATCACGATCGAGGCTTCATGTGGATTTCTTATAGAGGTCGGATGCATGTGCAGCTCAAAGGGACAACCTCAGCCTTAGATCAGCAAGTGGAGATCAAAATCCATGAATAAGGTATAGAGATTTGATCTCAATTCTAGACTAGATTAAACCTAGTTTTTCCTATTTGACGTTGATATGATCAACATCATTATTTTTGTTCTTTATTTAATTTTTAGATTTATATGCATGCATAAATCAGATCATTATATCATGGATCTAGGATTTATTTGCATATGTTATAGATTAATTAGATTAATCTATATCTTTTACTATTCTATTTTTTAAAAAAGTTTCAAAATACATGCTACAAATCTTAGGTTTTTCCCACAGATGCACACCCCATATTTTTTTGTTTGACAAAATATTCATATAAAAGATGAGGGGGTGCCAGATCCTTCTAGGAGTCCTGCTTTAAGTCTTTGACTCGATCAATAACTTTAAACCCAAGGACTCTTAGTTTTCTATTTTTATAAATTGGAGCCTGCTAAATGGTTTTGAAATATAATTTTAGAAACTACTAGAGCCTTGCATTTCCTCTTCCATGCCTTGCCTCTCTCTTCTCCTCTTCCTCTCTCCCAAGCCAAAAGGAGTTGGGCTGGTCTCATTTGAAGTACTCGAATGGTCGAGTTCTATCTGCACTACAAAAGAAGAAGAAGCAATCAAGTGTTGATCGAGTTGCTACCAGCAATCAAATTAAAGGTAGATCTAGGAGATCTAGATCCGACTTGCTGAAGAAGGACCTAAGTTGGACAAGGCATCCAGATCCAAGTCTAAGTGGATACCTGTAGAGGCCGGTGCATGCACAACTCAATAGTGGACCTTGAATAAGTTTTGATCATCAAACTACAGAAACTGTCTACCGGTACAAAGGTGATGTGATCACCCCTTTGTGTACATGATAATATGCTTGTTTTAATTTAGATCTATGAAATGCATGCTAGATCAAATTAAAAAATTTTGGAATTCTGTTGCGTCTGATATGATTTGATCCAGCATGCTGAACCATTCCTTTATATTGGAGTGTGAAGATTTGAGAAGACAAGTAACAGACCTAATAGTGCATCTTGTATAGCTGGAAAATCAGAATGCGAGATCCAATGCAAAATCAAAACATCTCAGATCTAATGGAGGAGCTTTAGATTTTAATAATCCCTTCCATGGGGTTATTCCCACACGCTAGTGAGAAGGTCATGGCAATTTGTTCAAGCAATCATCCTATTAGTTCAATTCCATTAGAGTAGATCTATCTGAATATTTGAGTAATCTATAAATGGAGGTGTTGCTCGATTGGCTGGATCAGATCAAGCAGATCTTCGAATACAAGAAGGTACCTAACAACAAAAAGATAAAACTTGTCATCCTAAAATTGACAAGTCGAGCTTCTACATAGTGCAACAACTAAAGAAAACCAGGGTGTGCAGAGGCAAGCTGAAGATCTAGGACTAAAAAAATATAAAGGTGTTGAGGGAGCAATTTTTTCCCTTAAACTATATGCAGTCCCTATACCAACGCTTGTGAAACCTCCATCAAAGGCCTAGATTTGTAAATGAATACATGGAAGAGTTTTACCAATTGGTCGCTCAAAACAACCAAATGGAGAGCAAAGAGTAGATGGTCGTGAGATTCCTTGGTAGGCTATGGCAGTAGATGAAGGATGCTTGAGGCTTTACTTCTCATCCATAGTCAAGGAAGCATACCATCAAGCTATGGTTGCTAAGGATAGCTACAAAGAAGGCCTGTACCAGATCAAATCATCTCCTATAGGGCAACCAATGGTCGGAGAATCAAAGAGACATGCAAGGTAACATAGTTTCTTCCCCTCCTATTCATGCTACTATTGAAGCAAGGCCATCAAAGCCAACCCCAACTCTCGAGAAAAATACCTCAAGATTCGATCCGTAATAAGCTTAGAACATGATTTATGATGACAAACAAAATCCAACGAATCTAAGAACAGTCCAAATAAAGTCTAGATGGAGGAGATACACGTAAAGGAGCAGGCCAAAGTAGGTGGAATGGTCCATAGGTCGGTGCAAGCCATAGGTGGTGCATGCCAGGCCGGCAGCCTGTTGGTGCTGGGCCAACCTAGATGCAGGTGAGCGTGCATGCATAGGTGCAGGCTATGAGGCCTAGCAAGGCCCATGGTCCATGTAGGAGCCATGGACTGATGGTGTTTCTTGCAAGATTTTGCATGGTCCATGATAGATTGGCGGTTGTTTCCCAGTAGTTTCACATAGCTCATGGTGATTTTGGTGGACCGGGTTATGATCTGATGGCTTAGGAATGAGCCAATCGAGATCAAATGGCCCATGCATTATCTAGATGTGATCTAGATGTGTTTTGCAGGATTTGATGGCCAAGAGGGCTCTTGATCATAATTAGATAGTCTAGAGAGTACCCAAACTTGATCTAGAGGTCGATTGCACGATCGAATGGCTATGGTTCGAGTGGTCACGATCAAATGGACAAAAAGGATTCTTGGGTTTGTTTAGGACTAGGTCTCCTACTGAAATATTGTTTTAAGATTTTTAAAGTCTAGAAAACTTTGATTGATGAGCCATTTATTACATCAGATAGTTGGTGATGTCCTGATAGTGTAGAGAGGCTTCTTAAAAGGTTTTAGAGTGCTTTTATAAGAGTTTTAGGGCTTCTTATTTAGAGACTCTTGTATAAAAGTTAAATGATAAATTCCTCTAGTATTTGTTTAATTTTGTTTCTCTAATTGTAAAGTTTGCATGCCCCATGGAGATAGGCTTGAGCTCAATCCATATATATTTTATTGTATTTGTTAGTAGTTCTTTCTTCTTCCTTTTTCGTGTGGTATCAACATCCACTTCTCATTACTATTGTGATCTTGGGTGGGTAATCCGTACTCCACAATTGAGAAATCTACCAACAAGTGGTATCGATGCCTGGTTACCATAGACAAGTGATATTAGATGGTCTAGATAGAGGTGGTGTTGATCAAGATTAAAAGAAAAGAAAAGTATAATCAAGATGGAGATCAACTGGTTCGATGGAAAGAGTAATTTCTTCTTGCGGCAAGTGAGAGTGAAGGATGTGCTGATCCAACATGGATTGATCGATGCTCTCTTGAATAAAAAGAAGTCAGCCACCATAGAAATGAAGACCTGAGAGCAGCTACAAATGTAGATGGTGAGTACCATCCATATGTACCTGATGGATGAGGTGGTGATCTATATATTTTATGAGATTTTTCTGATAGTGCTACTGTACATGGCGAAGTCCCTCACCAACACTCTGTTCATTTAAAGGCACTTTTACCAATGGTGGATGGATGAGGGATAGAGCATGCAAGAGCATCTCAGCATTTCTAGAAAATTCTCATCGATATTCTTAGTATAGGTAAGAAGTTTGAGGCGAAGATCAGAGTGTTGGTTTTGCTTGCATTGCTTTCTCTTTCATATGAGTCCTTGGTGACTACTCTTTTAGTATAAAAGAGCACCATCAAGATAGACGAGGTCACTATGATGATTCTCCAAAATGAGATTCTCATAGGGTGAACTCATCTTCGAGCTCAGATGGCAGTAGCTTAGCTTTGGTGGTTTCTAAAGGAGCAAGTGACAGCAGACGGAGTGGCAGAGGATAGCGAGGAGGATGATCTGGGTCCAAGATTAGGAACCCAGCAAGATCAGGTGCTACTGATGTGATGAGTTAGGATATCATGTCAGAGATTGTCCTTAACTTAGAGATCAATAGCAATGGCTAGTAGCAAGTTAAAGGATGATATCGTAGTGATATCTAATGATGTATCTACTTCTTTCTAGGAGTGGATTTTAGATTCTACATGCACCCATCGTGTTTGTTGTAGAGAAGAGCTGTTTGACTCCCTAGAGAGCAGGAGGATACTATTCATATTCTGAATGGATCGAGCTATGTGATTAGAGGCATCAAGATGATCAACAAGAGAACACATGATGCTATAGTAAAGAGATTGAGGGAGGTCCCATACATACCCAATTTCATGTAGGGTTTGATCAACATAGTGGAAGCGATTGATTTCAAAATTTCTATCAACCAAACCCTAATTCCAAGATACACCTTGATGATATTCAATCATAAGCATGCATAAAAAGTAAGATAATAAAGCATACACTTTAATAATCTGATTTGGTGATGATTAACTTCCATGACACATCCACGTGTTTGCCCTCCATTGGTGATCCACATAGAAATTAGGTTCAAGAATGACTCCTCTTGAATCCTTGCTTGCTGAATTCTATTCAAGAATTTCTTAGCCTTATTCTATCTTCTTCTTCTTTTTTTCTCTTCTTTTATTCTCTTTTTAGCCTTCGTAAATTTTCTTCCAAACTCTTATCTTAAAATAAGACTCCTTGTATTAATTAAGACTTTGTCTAAAGGAAGACTTCTTGTCTTAAATAATACCTCGTCTAAAAGAAAGGAAGGAAGAGAATCTGATCAGACTTCAAATGTTTGGACTTCTTGGATATGAGTCCTATTTATAGACTCAAAGGAGGCACAAATAACATCCTTTCCCACCACTTATCATCCCTCCATTAGATATATAAAGGAACCACATAAGTTTCCTGATGCAGAAGGAGTCTGGTAAGGCACGATACATTCATCAAAGAATTTATTTACCTTCGAAACATTGTATATATGACTTTCCATCAAATATAACCTGATCCTTATCTAATATGCATGGAAAAGGAGAGAGAATATCAAATATATGGTGCCAACCAAGATCCTTTAGGTAGAAGGAGTCTTGGTGCCAACTTTAAAACCAAGCATCACATTACTTACTTCAGAAGAGAGGATAAAGTCCATGCCATATTTGACTTGGTCAAATATGGTGGGCAGCAAGAGAAAGAGGGAGAGTCATAGAGTGCACCACCTTGGTCAATGCCCCCAAGCAAAAGGAATCTTATCCCTTCTCCATGCCATAAAACTCATGCGTAACATATTTTGTGCACCAACAAGGGAAGGAGTTTATGGTGTCTAGGACTCTCCACTGTGGGCATCCAGATAAAGCTAAAAGGGTGCCATCTAATGGCTACCCCTTCTGGCTCATCCTAATCTCAAATCCAATTCAAATTGGTTAGCCAAAAAGAATGGATTCGAACCAAAATCAATTTGGTTAGGAGTTAGTTTAGCTAACATATACTAGCATACTAATTAGCAACCTAATTAGGATCTAATGAACCTAATAACACTTCTTGATCAATTTCTTATTGTGTGTGATCCATTGGATTCTACATCTAGCTAGCAGTAGGTCTGAGTGCATCTTAACCTAATTTGATTAACTCAATCTCAATTGATTAGAGTTCAATTCAATTTGATTAGAGTTGAATTCAGCAATTAGACAATTCTTCTAATTGAGGATTGAATTAATCACATTAATTCAATCAAATCTACAAGTCAAGATTAGCATTTAGCAATATATCATGACTATCTAGAAGATATAGAATTTGATAGAAATACCAAATATATCCTTCAGTGGTAAGTTCTTGTGCAATTCAATCCTTTGATCATCGTGCATCCCAAATAAATTTATGTGTATGATTAATGTCAAACTCAAACACATATTCATGTTCATTCTTTATCATTCAGTGATAACTCTAATAAAGTACTAGAAATATTATCTAATCTTCATTTTACTTTGGCCAAAGACTTACGGAGTTATCCATAGATGAGAATATATAGGATGACATCTTCTCTTATAAGGAGTGATCGATTTCTTGTTGACTTACTCACAATCTTCATACACACTCGACCATATCCAAAACATTCCGTTCATGACTTAATGTCATGATTGAGTATGAACCAAAAATATGGATTCATGTGCATAAGGTTTCATGGTAATCTCAGGTCTAACGATCACTTGCACAACTCCTACTTAGAAAATCATCTTTTGATATACAAGTAAGGTTCCATAAGATATGCTCTTTCAGTAAGTCAATTTAATGAATTTATTCCTCGATGAATACCCACATCCTTATATTAGTGTCCCTACACAAGTAGCTTGTGAGATTTGCCACCCACTCTATTGAGTATACATAGGATGTGCTAATCTATCTAAAACATTGATCCCCAACTCAATATTCCTATGATCCAAAATATTTAAGATTAGAATTTTAAGATTTTAGGTCTTACAGGCATGACCCATTAATATCTCCTAAAACTATTATCCTAATCTTTAGGATTCATCATAATCTTTTAAACATTTAAAGATGCAACTGAAATGATGAATCAAAATTCCTTATTTTGTTAATATCAGAATAAATATCATTACATAAGTTGGGAGAATATATAGAAAAGTTCGATCACATCACCCATGTGATTGGCTTGTAGGGTACTTACTCTTTCATTTCAAGTGGAATCTTATCTCATTGAGCAGACTGAATTCAAATGGCTATAGATGGATAGCTGATGATAGAATTCTGAAGGTCATGCATGATGATAGGATTATTTTGGAGGGAAGGAAGACAATAAGAGGACAATACTATTTGGCAGGGAGCCTAGTATGAGGTGGAGCTTTAGGAGCTAGAGGGAGCCCAGTGCAAGATGGAGCTCTAGGTGAAAGTGGATCAGATATGAGATGGAAGACTTGGAAGGATGAGGGGTAATGTTGCAAAATGAAGTTCCTATTACCATAAGAGACTGAAGGAAAAAGTATAGGGTTTTATGTATAGATTTTGAAACTTTTTCAAAATATTACATAGTGGAAGACATTGATTAATCAAATTAATCTAATAATGTATGTATAAACTTCTAAATCTAGAATCTTATGATATGATATTAGGCATGCAATAAATCTAAAAATAAATAACATGAAGGTATTGATCATATCAATACCTGATCTAGATCTAATCTATAACATAATAGAGATCAGATCTCTATACTTGATCACAGGTCAAGAACTCTACTTGCTATTTTTATAATTGAGAATGTTGGTCAGCGCTGCATAGGTCATCCGACTCTACAAGTTGTCCATATAAAGCTTCAAGGTTGATCGAAGGTCCGATGATCAGAAATCTATGCAGCATGCTAGCACCTTATAGATCCCTCCTTGATGGTTGATCTTTAATCATTTTCTTCCAATTTCTTGGACCTTCTAAGGGATGAAAAAGTTGAGGAGGATTTGGGAGAGAAGATCTTCCTCACTTTTCTCTAAAAGGATAGTGGAAGATGGAGATCTAAAACCCTAGAGAAGAACCCTTTCTTCTCTCTTTTGTTTTCTCTCACCAGGATACATAAGGGTTGTGTGCAAAAGAAACCCCATGCCCCAATGTTATTTGAACTCAATATTCCCTCACCCAAGTGGTTATCCCATGCTCAAACTCCTCTAAAAATTCTATGTTAAAACTCCACTTAAATAGGAAGAAAAGTAGAGTCCTAGTCTAGGTCAAATACTTAGATTAGGAAGGGTCAAAGGGGAAATGAAGGGGGTCCCCAACTCTTGGGCACCTTCTTATTATTTTTAGGCATGGGATACCTTAAACACATGCTAATAATTTTCCTTTGCTATGCCAAAATCAGATTAAATCTTATTATAGTTGGTGCCCACAATGGATAGATTTTTGGAATTATCAAACTCTATCAAAAAGAGTCCTAGGTCAAAACAACTTGCTTATTTTGACCTAGTAAAAACTAATTTCCAAACCAAGAGAGAAAGAGATTAAGGGCATGCATGGGCTTCTCTAGATGTGAGGAATCTCATATAAAAAATAAAGGTCATGGGGTGTGGTGAGGAGGTGCAAGGAAAGAGAGAGAGCTCTAGTTCAACTGGGCTCTCTAGTTTTCTTTGGTCACATCAAGATTTTAAACCTAATTAAATTAGGATTCATGCAATCTAATTAAGAATGATACTAATCTAAATAGATGCTCATTTAAATTAAATTAAATTAAATCACATTTATTAATTTAAATTCTAATCTAATTAAAAATTAGGTGCACACAAGTCCTAATTGAATGGAGAATTGATCTTCCTTATTATTGGCTTATCCTATAAACCAATTAGATTTGACTTAATCAAGTCCAAATCAAATCAAATTGAATTCAATTAGACTCGATCTTAGCCCTAATGCTCAATTAAATTAAGTCAATTAGCAATCCAATTGCTAATTAATCATCCTATAATACTTGCACTAGATCAAATATCAATTGTATTGACCGTTTGATCCTAGAATGATTCATAATCATTGATCAACCATCTGATCAGATTGAAATCTCTAATGTGTATGACTCCATAGGTTCGAACATAAATTAGTAGTATAAAAATAAATTTTTATACTAATCAAAGTGATCATCTAGCAATAGAATTTGACATTCAGATAGGTCGAATGCATGTAAAGCAACATTCTAGAACCTATTTAGATATGGTTACCGTATAATTCATCCTTTTGATCTCTATATTTAGGATGACTCAAGGTTAAACTATTAAATCTAGAATAGTACATCCATAATGTATTTCAAAATAATCAGTGCTGTGACTCCTCACAAGGACTATCCTAGCTAAGATTTTGCTAAACTAAAAATATAATTTAACACAACTCTTGAAATCAAGAGTGATCAATTCTATCTTAACTCACACATCGATTTCATAAGTACTTGACCGTGCCTAGAAACCATCCATCACTGAATTAAAAATTTAGGTACTCCAGCACTAAAGTATAGTGAGTTGCTTGCAAGTCACCATGGTGATCTCAAATTAGAGGGACACTTATATCCATATCCTTTTGAAGCAATTCTTGATAGTAGAATGCTCCAGAGTTGGTTACATTCAGGGATGATGTATCCCTACATCTCATCTACATACCATGCTAATTTTAATACACTCCTTGATTAAAAGGATAACTAATCTATATGACACATAACGACCTACACTTGATAAATATTGTTGTTTAGGTTAACAACGTATCATTTGGTCACGAATATATTTAAGTACTAAACGATAAATCTTCTCTTTATCGAATCTAGGTAGTCATAAGAACTTCATTACAACATAAAAGTTCAAAAGAAGATGTACACTTATGATGAAATTGCTAAAATAAACTTTTTATTAATGATAAACCATATATAATTATAAAGTTAGCTCAACCATTAACAGACTGACCATTGGCTTGGAGACTTATTTCTCAACAACTCCCACTTGTCCTAAAGTGACCACTTATCATTATGGCATCAAATAAAACTTAGACCCAATTTTAATATTAAGTAGGATAGTTGGTGAGTTGGATGTCGATTTTCTCAAGAATTGAAGGTTGAGTTATATTCAATTTAACTAAAAAAATTAAAATTTAAATTAATCTTTAAAGCAAAATTTAAAGTAGTAAATTAAAGAAAATTAATTTAAATTAAGCAAATTAAAATAAGAAAAGATAAATAATTAATTAATTAGGGTTTAAGAATTAATTAAAAATAAGAAAAGAAGTTGTCTAGGATTTCAGTTCCATCTTTCAATATTCAAGTTTATAATTGATTCATACAATCTTTCTATTATCAACATACAATCTTATGTGATGTACGTTTCTTTGATCTAATTCTAACATAACCTATTCTATCGAGCATGGACCATATGTAATATGATCATGACCTATCTTAAAGACATAGACTATTTAAATCATACCATCATAGAACATAAATATAATTTTAATTAATTATTATAATTTATCCTAATCTGAGCACAAACCATATCTATCTATAATCACGATCTATCTCTTTAGCATAAAGTGCAAGAAGAATAAATATTAAAGCATAAATCTTACAATTTATCCTAATTTGAGCACAGACCATATCTTTTTATGATCACAATCTATCTCTTTAGTTATAAATTATAAGAAATTTAACATTAAAGCATAAATAAGAAAGGCATGTAAAAGATGAAGAAATTTTATTGCCCTATAAAAAGAAATATAGGATTTGTTGGTGCAGAAAACTGCAGACGTAGGAGATGGCTAGAGTTGAAGAGGATGAGGTTGCCTACGACACCTGCAAAACAAGTTTCAAACTGGAGGTGGATTGGCTCCGACAGGATCCTCCAACGATCAAGTCCATTCTCTGACCATAGAAATGGAGCATTCAGATGAATTTAGAGCAGAGTTTAAAGCTTCTCCATAAAACATATTTGGAGGGTTCTTTTTTATAGGCAGAACTTATAACAAACTGATGGTGTCCACCGTAACTGCCCGGTAGTGGACCGTTTGGGACCACATGGAGTTCATTATGGAAGGTAGTGTCTATTATCGTGACGTGCTAGTCTGTTGAGATTTAATAGCTGAGGATTAGATGGAATAGCTATAGGTAGTGAAGAGCTTCACATTTCAGCAATACAGGAGGTGTTTGGACGTCCCTAAGGCTATTAGTACATTGACTGATATCCGTTAGGCTGGGAGTCGAGCTTGGATATACACCGAGGTCCTTCTAGTGATTGGATGGAGTCTGACTTGCAAAAGCTTGTCTGGAATGAGCTAACTTGGTGACTGGAAGAAGTTTTGTCAGGAAGAGCCTATTGGCGACTAAAAGGAATTTGGCTGGAAGTTTCAAAGTGATTTGCAAAGATCTACCATCCTTAGTAATGCATGGAAGTTCATCCAGGAGAAAACTCTATTGGCTTGTGGTTCCTATAGTGAAACCCAATCTGCAAGAATGAAGCTTGGCCTGAAGGAGTTCTGATTGGAAAGGAGCTCGGCCGGCCCCGAGATTGGCTAGGTCGAGCTATTCAGGGATTGAACACTTAGCCATCTATATGAGCAACCTCTTTCACTGTTCAAACTTGTTCGAAAGAAACTTGACTAGAACTAGCTATCAATATCAATGGAATTTGGCTACACTCGCATCCTGTTGCTAAGCTCATCTGGGTGGGGGCTGTGGTGACCCATGGACCTTGGAATTTACTTATACAGTTGAGAAGATCAGCTTTCGTTGGTCAAAGGCCGACCATAATGAGATTACTCCAAGATCTAACACCAAGCTGGACTTTAGTAGGAGTGGATTTAAGCCCAACAATAGTCTTCCTACTCTCAAGTTCGAAATTCGAAGGAAGGGAGTAAAAAAAGGATGACTATCAAAGTGCTTTTCTAGGTTGCTGTGCTCGCTAGGTCGATTATTTTGGCATTTTACTATGCTGGCGCCAAAGGTGTTAAATACGAGGTGATCCAAAAAGATACATTTTTGAAACTTCCATCGAAACTCTACCCAAGATATGGTGCAATTAAGGATCTGCCCATTGCCAGCCCCCTGTCATGATGGGAGAGACACGTGTCAATCGAAGATCGGCTAGAAGAGACCTGCAACCATAACTACCTTGAGGCTCCTTAGGATATTTAAGTACCCCTTCTCCCTCTAATCTTTCATCCCACCCAAGTCTCCTTCTTCTTTCTTCGGCTACCACCTTCTTTCCACTTGAGAGCTCCGATTTCCTCGGCTATTCTCTCCATTTTCAGGCACTTTCCCATTTGATTTCTATCATGCTGATCGTCTTCTCGTGCTTCCCTACCCGTCTAGCTTAGTCTCAAAACCTTTATTTGATTATTTTGATGCCTTTCGCATCTTATCTTCTTAATTTCTTTGAAGTGTTTTTATACCTTATTTTTTTCAATTTTTGGGAGATTTTTTTGGATTTAATTTGATTGAAATTTCCATCGAAGAGTCTTGATCAACCTATTCTGGAAGTTTGGCTCACTTGACCTTGATGGACCCACTTCTTAAGGACGTCGAACCTATAGAAGCATTCTAACCCCCCTTCGTGCCTTATACCATCTCTTGTAGACTTCTTCCTGATGACCTCCCTTCAATTAGAATCTAATTTGGGATCCCTTCTGAATATGAGCTCGAACTTCTTGGTCCTAATGACCAAGCTTGCTCCCCTTCTTCGGGTCATATTTGCCTGTATATCGAGGCCCTTCATGCAGGACTTAGGCTGTCAATTCTCTCTTTTGTAGTAGCCCTGTTTAGGTTCTTAAAGATCTCCTTCACTTCCATGGTGTCAAACTCTTTTCGGTTCATCATAGGGTTCTTTTTTTTATGCATCATGGCCGATGTTTGGCCCACTATCTCTCTATTTCGCAACTTCTTCACCTTCAAACATCATCCCACCACCAAAGAATGGTGGTATGTCGCTTCCCAGTTCGTTAAGAAGGGGTTGCTTAAGGGCATCCCTTCTTTCATTTATAACTGGAAGGAGAAGTTCTTTTTTATTTCATGTCCCTCTTTAGAATTAGAAATATTTCTTTGAGGAAACATGAGAGATTCGATCCATTGAGCTCCCAAACTGGAGAAAGAAGATCGAAACTTGGCCGACAAACTGAAGAACTACTAAGCTCTCCTGATTTTCGGGCTTCTAGATGATCAGACCTTGTTCAATCTTGATCTCAGCTCTCTTGATCCAGTAGGTAGTATCCTGTAGCTAATTAACTTTGCATTATGTATCTTCTCTAACTCTAACTCTTATTATTCACAGAAATGACTCTAGAAGAGTGAAACCATTTGAAAAAGAAAATCAAGTCCCTTGAGAGGAAGGGCAGTTCTGTTGGAGAACCATTGAAGAAGGCTCGTGCTAAAGAGATGAGCTTGCCCGTGCCAATCTAGGCCATGCCTACCCCAGAACCCATCGCCATCGCACCAAGCTCGACCCTACCTGACGAGGCCGCTGTCCCCATGCCTTCCAATTAGGAGGTAATTAAAGAGGGGCAGAAGAAGTGGAAGGCCGTTAGGAAGAAGGTTGGGAGGAAGGTTGGAAATTTCGATGATGAGAGTTCTGGCCAAGAGCAGGCCTCCTTAGTGTAAGCGCATCAACTGGCATCACCTCTCTCTGATACCAATTGATGTTCCACGATATCGCTCGAACGCCAATTATCCTTGGCATCACAAGCCCTGAAATCATGTTGCAGAAGCCCCTGATCTTTAGCATGGATCTGAAGAAACTAGTGACATTCTCTATAGGCAGCAAACCATCGATCCTCCATCTGGATCTATGATGGGGTGCCCCCCACCTTGGACTTGAGGGAGACGCCCCCCTTCTCTAGGGCTTCTTCAAGAATCCTAGGGCAGCAACTCTAAAGAGAAGAGAAGAAGAGAGTTGAGGGAGAAAAGATCTATATTGATTTCAATCTTTTAAAAACCCTAATATAACCTATGTATTTATACATAGCCATTAGGCCCAACCAATAAACTCCCCGGCTAACCTAATACATGAAAGTACTCATCGAGCTCATGTACATCCATATCTTTCATGCTCTCATCCTCTGGATCTAGACCCGACCCATATATGAATTAGCCACCTTAAGACCTCTTAAACATAGCCTTAAGACCCCTAGGATCATCCTAGACCCTAGCCCAAAACAAACCCTCGCATAATTCTGCCCGTGCACTAAGTCGGCTCAGTCTCAGCACTGAGCCAGCTAAGTTTCACTAGATCAGCTTAGTCTGAAACTAAGCTGGCCTAGTCTTGTGTCGTCCAGCAATCCCAAATGTGCAACTCTCTACTTTGCCTGTGCACTAAGACTTAGTTGACCCAGTTTTGGACTGAGATGGCTAACCTATAGAAAATCTTCTTTCTACAGTCTTAATTTTTTGGCTTTGGTTTCTTACTTCACCTTATGTCCCAGATCTCTGAAGTACCAATCAAGCCCCTAGAATCTTCGAAGCCAACCCCCTGACTCCTCCTGTGGCCTCTCAAGGCTTGGGAGCACCATAAATCCTCACACTTAGATGATCGAGAAGTCATCCAATCTTTGATGAAGGGAAGCATTCTCCTCGATATCATTAAGAAAATGATCCAAAAGGAAAATGTGGAGAGATTTGATGAGTCCTTCACTGCCTATCTTGAGGTATTTGATCCTTTCAAACATGTTAAGATGTTAAAGGTACTTTGAAGCTCTGACTCGATCTCTGATTTGTAGTTGGGACATTACATATTTGCTCATTCAAAGGTAGTGGATTGTAGTCAAGTTGAGACTTCCAAAGCCATTCAGGAAGCCTAGGTAGAGGCCGAGAGGGATCGAGCTGAGGCTGACTACTAAGAGTGGCGTCGGAGGTCCAAACTGATGAGGTTGAGCATCTTCGTGAGGTGCTGAAGAGGGAGGAGGAAGTAGTAGCAGGTCTAAAGGCCGCCTTGACCTTGGCCAAGGAGGAGAACAAAAAGGTGGAAGAGGAGGTCGGCACTGATAGGGAGCGGGCCATCGAAGATTTCAAGTCCTCCAAAGATATGGAGGACATTAAGATTACCTTTGCCTAGGAGACTTTTCTGGAAGGGTTCAAGATCTACATGAGGAGGTAAATCTCGACCTTTTAATGAATGAACTCGATGACAAGGCTGGTTCCTCCAACATCGATGTAGAAGTTGGTGTTGCTTCTTCCATTGTCAAGCTTGCCCTGGAGATCTTAGAACCTACTGCGGTAACACCTGAATTTGCTCGAGAGTCAGAGGTGGCAGAGAGCGCCTTGACTTTGTCCACTGTAATGCCGTTTGAGATTGAAAACTCTTTGTAATTTTTATTTTTCTTTCTTGATGTACTTAGAACATTTTGAGTAATGGAAACATATTTCTTTCCTTTACACTTGTGTCATGGTATGTGTCATCTAGAATCCCTCTAGCAATCAAAGATGCGACTCGCCATCTCTAGTTGATGCCGATCTCTTGCCTTAGGGTATTCCACTAAAGTTAATGATTAAAAACTTGAAGAAAGTAGTACATGATTTGAGGAAGAAGTTGAAGAAGATGAAAGGAAAGCTTTAAAGGTCTAGAAAAAATGCTTTGAAGGTGATGATCGAAGTCACTCACCTTTGCAAGTTACACATGAAAGATTCCATAAGCTTCAACATCAAGAAAGGTAACTTCAAGAAAGACTTGACTAAATTTAAGAAAAGCACCAGTGACAAGTCCTGGGCATTAACTATGAAGGTCAGCTCCCTTGAAGTTGAGCTCAAGACAGTGAAAGAGAAAATTCATCTATTGTAGGGGAGTTCGCCATGGTCTTTCGACAAGGCCCAATATGAATGGGATTGATCTCAGAGGTTTTTTGTACTCCAGAAGTAGTTACATGATGTCAAGCTCACCTATGAGACCTACCAGTTGGACTGGTATGGGAGGATATCCTCGCTAGAGCAGAAGCTCCATGTTACTAATAACGAGGTGGCCCGACTCCAATAGTAGCTCATCAATAGTTATCAATCCAGCATAAGTAGGAAGTCGAAGGAGATCGCCTTCCTAAAGAGGATCATAGGCAAATATTTAGAATCGATTGAGATGGAGAAGGCTGAAGTTTAGCAACTGAAGCTTCAGTTGATTTACGAACAATAGGCTATCAAGGATGTTGAAGCTAAATCAGAAGCTCTAAGGAAAAGACTATGGGCATCAGAAGAAAACTGCCGAAGGGCTAACAGGATGTTCTGTGACAACTTGATAAGGAGAAAGAAGCTCGAGGAGGAGATCATTAACCTGAAGAAATCCTTGGTGATGGCTAGCAGTCCAAAGTTTGAGGAACCTGATCCTTCTTAGAACTTCGATTTTTTTTTCTTCTTTCTTTTGTAACTGGTCTTGCATACCCTTATTTTGTAATCAACTTTGATTTTAATGAGATAATATCTTCTTCCATTTTTACTCTGTATGGGTTGGATGTTTGTCAATGGCTCTGCTTTTCTCTCTTCTCCTTTTCTTTTCTTCTTTTCTTTTTGAAAACATGATTATTGAGGATGCTTAATTAGAGATCTTCTCCTATGCCTGGACGAGGTTCTCTTCCTATTTTTTACATAGTCGGTCTCTATTCTTATTAGAATGAGGTCTTTCTCCTATCCTCAATAAGACCATTAGGGTGCAAAAGGGGCATTGAAGGAGCCACTCCCCTCCTCCTATCTTAAATAATTGGAGGTCTTCATCCATTTCAGGATGAGGTCCTCCTATTCTTGACACACTTAGGCTTTGTTCATTGTAGGACGAGGTTCTCCTCCTATTCTTAATAGGACAATAGGAGCACAAAAAGGCTATTGAAGGAGCCTCTCCTTTTTTCCTATCTTAAATAATTGGAGATCTTCATCTTGCTTATGTTAGGATGAGATTCTCTTCCTATTCCTAATAGGGCATTAGGAGCTTAAAAGGACCATCTAAGGGACCTCTCCCCTTCTCCTATCATAAACAATCAGAGGTCTTCATCTTGCTCATGTTAGGATGAGGTTCTCCTTCTATTCCTAATAGGATGTTAGGAGCTCAAAAGGGTCATCTAAGGGGCCTCTCTCCTTCTTCTATCTTAAATAATTGAAGGTCTTCATTTTGCTCATGTTAGGATGAGGTTCTTCTCCTATTCCTAATAGGACGTTAGGGGCTTAAAAGGGCCATCTAAGGGGCATCTTTTCTTCTCTTATCTTAAACAATCGGAGATCTTCATCTTGCTCAGGTTAGGATGAGGTTCTCCTCCTATTCCTAATAGGATGTTAGGGGCTCAAAAGGGCCATCTAAGGGGTCTCTTCCTTCTATCTTAAACAATCGAAGATCTTCATCTTGCTTATATTTGGATGAGATTCTCCTTGTATTCCTAACAGGATGTTAGGAGCTTAAAAGGACCGTCTAAGGGTCCTCTCTCCTTCTCCTATCTTAAATAACTGAAGGTTTTTATCTTGCTCATGTAAGGATGAAATTCTCCTCCTGTTTCTAATAGGGCATTAGTTTTGTTTAACGATGAAGTTTGACGGATAATTTTCGGTCATCAAAATTTTATACCCAGAACAGAGATGTCAAAATAAGAAAATTTTATTGAAATGAAGTTATTGATGGTACATTCATAAGTTTTTTGAGTTTCATGGGTGGGGTAGATTGACTCCTCCAAGCTCTCTCAAGTAGTAGGTCCCGTGCCAGACGGCCACCTTGATTTTATAAGGGCCTTTCCAATTCAGGGCAAGCTTTTCTTGGTTCTAAGGTTGTAAAATAGCTGCTCATCGAAGCACCAAGTCTTCCACTCTGAATACTTTATCTCTAACTCTAGAGTTGTAATAGCGAGCAACCTTTTGTCTATAAGCAGCCATCCAAACTTGGGCATCTTCGCATTTTTCCTCCAATAAATCTAGATTAACCCAGAGGTCCTATGAGTTGCATTGTTCATTGAAGGCCACAACCTATGCTGATAGGAGTTTGAGCTCAACTAGAATGACCACTTCTATTTTGAAGGCCAAGGCAAATGGAGTCTCTCCAGTCGACAGTCTTTATGTAGTTTGGTACACCCAGAGTACATGATCAAGTTCATCTACCCAAGTCTCCTTTACTCTTTCAAGTCTTGCTTTAATACCTTGCTGAAGGAAAATCCTAATTTCCCAAACTTCTGGACTTGAAAACCTAAATAGAAACTCTTTCTATTATTTCACTTTACCATGGCCATGGACTTCTGGACTTGATTCTCATGATCATCATAGGGCTGCTCCTCTACCACCAAGGTAGATAGATTCCATATTGATGCTATCCAGTTCCTACAATGAATATGCTATAGCCAACATACACCTCAGGGTTCCGAATGGCTAGGAGATTGAGTAATGGTGTAGTCAAACTATAACACCCTCAAGGTGAACTACCGATGCATCTTAGATCAAAGAACCAAACACACTATTGCAGCATCGAGTCAGTCATTGACGAGAAGGTAGACTCCCTAATGACTACTCGAGATGGTCACGCTCAGTGCCCTCATTCTCTAACGAGTATCTGTACTCTCACTCCGATGTCTCCACACCATAGACTCAAGACTCATCTACTAAAGAGAAGCGATTGTACACTAACCTTTCAGATCAATCACCATCCTCGTGATGATCCTATGGTTGGGAGCATTTTATGAGTTAATAATGATTATTCATGTCTTAAAATTTGAACTCTTGAAAATATGAATTACCATTACCATTAACTCAAAGGATGTATCACAGACACTAAATACACATATGTGATAGAAAATAACCCATTTTATTGATATTAGTCAAAATTATAATTTTGCCCTTAGAAGTGTATTACAACTGTCAACTAATTCTAGCTTCTAGGGCACATATATCTAACACTTGCAACAAGATTCTGTTAGTTTTCTCGACTTCGCCATTAGCTTGTGGATGAGCCACTGATGTAAAGCTGTGGGTGATATTAAAATCTTTGCAGAACTCAGCAAAGTTTGTTCCTACAAACTGATGTTCATTATCAGTTATAAGAGTCCGAAGTAGACCGAACCTACAAATGATTGACTTCCAGATGAAGTGTTGCACTTTTGCTTTAGTAATTTTTTCTAGGGGTTCGGCTTCGATCCATTTTGTGAATTAATTGATTGCCACCAGTAGAAACTTTCGCTGCCCAGACGCCAGAGGGAAGGGTCCGATTATGTCCATCCCCCATTATGCAAACGACCATGGGGCATTCAGGGGTTTTAGTTTGGAGGTCGGCTGCTTTTTTATGTTTGCATTTCTTTGACATGGATCGCACTTTTTGATATACTCAATGGAATCATTGTACATGGTTGGCCAATAGTATCCTTGTCGAAGTAGTTTATAGGATAAGGCTCTGGCACTCAGGTGGCTTTCACATATTCCTTCATGTACTTCCCACAGTATAAAATCGACCTCAAAAGATTGGAGACATTTTAGAAGTGGTAGAGAATACGATCTCTTATATAGCTTATTTTTATACAGAACGTACCGAAAAGCTTGATTTCTAAATTTTTGAGCCTCTTTCAGATCATAAGGAAGAGTCCCATCCTTGAGATAGACGACTAAAGGGTCGATTCAGCAGGGCTCATGGTCGATCTGCATCATAGACTTTAACTCCTCCGAACTTGGGCACTTCAGAACTTCAAAGAAGACTCCTTTCAATTGTTCATTATGGGCGAGTGTGGCTAGTTTAGAGAGGAGGTCGGCTATGGTATTTTCTATTCTTAGGATCTATTGAATACTAAAATTGTTGAAGGTTGGGATTAGACTCCTCACCATTTTTAGGTATTTCACCATACTTTCCTCCCAAGCTTCAAAGTTGCCACTAACTTATCCCACGATCAATTGAGAGTCACTGTAGGCTTGAAGTCGATCTACTTTCAACTGTTTAGCTATTTTTAATCCTGCTATCAAAGCTTCATACTTTGTCCCATTATTTATCATGGGGAACTTGAAGTGTAGTGTATACTCTGCTATAATCCCTTCCAAGTTGACTAAAATCAAACCCACACTAGCCCTGGAAGCATTGGATGAACCATCCATATATAGGGCCTAGAAGCCTTTTGGGAGGTCCGCTCCTTCACTGGGAGAGTTTAGTAGGAACCAAGAGTGCTGTCCTCCTTCTATTCAAGTTTGGTTTCATCCAAAATAGTGCATTCCACTATAAAATCTATCAATATCTGAGCTTTGATAGATGGCCGAGGTAAGAAGTTGATATCAAACTCTATAAGCTTAATTGCCCATTTCGCTATTCTCCCAGAGGCGTCTGTTCGATGGACTATCTTGATTGGTTGATTAGTGAGGAGCGTTATAATATGCCCTTGAAAATAAGTCAGAGTCTCCATGCTATAATCAATAGAGCATAAGTTAGTTTTTCTAACTGGGTATACCTAGTTTCGGAATCCCTCAAAACTTGACTTATATAGTAGATCAGCCATAGTACTTTCACCTCTTCATTAACTAGGATTGCAGTAAGGGCTGCCTGAGAGACCGCCAGGTACATAAATAATTCTTCTCCAAGTTTGAGCTTGGTTAGTAGTGGAGGTGAGCCAAGATAACTTTTTCGCTCTTCAAATGCTTGTTGGCATTCAGGAGTTCAGCATAAGTTCTTTGGTTACTTGAGCACTTGGAAGAAAGGCATGCATCACTCGACCAACTTCAAGATAAAGCGATTTAGAGCTGTCACCTTTCCTGTTTGGCACTGAACTTTTTCTATCGATTTTGGAGTAGTCATTCCTTGAATGGCTCTAATCTTCTCAGGATTTACTTCAATTCTATGCCTGGACATCATGAATCCCAAGAACTTCTCCGAGGTTACTCCAAAGGTATATTTGGTTGGGTTCAATTTCATCTTGTACCTCCGAAGAGCACTGAAGTTCTCTTCAAGGTTGGCAATATGATCAATTGAAGTCCAACTCTTGACAAGCATGCCATCTACATAAACCTCCATGCTGCGGTCGATTTGCTTCTTAAAGATTTTATTCATCAGGCGCTGATAGATTGCACTTGCATTTTTGAGTCCAAAGGACATGATTCTATAATAATAAAGATCACGATTAGTAATAAAAGCAGTCTTCTCCTTATCTTCTAGTGCCATCCAGATTTAGTTATAGCCAAAAAAGGCATCCATGAAGGTGAGGAGCTCATGTCTCGAAGTTGCATCTACCAGTTGTTCGATCCTGGGCATGGGGTAGCTATCTTTTGGGCAGACCTTATTTAGCTTCTTAAAGTCGATACACATCCTCCACTTGCCATTCATCTTTTTGATAAGAACCATATTGGAGATCTTGTTCGAAGAATTGACCTCATGAATGAATCAGCATTGAGGAGCTTATCAACTTCTTCTGTAATTGCCTTCTGCCTCTCCAATGAATAGGTCTGCATCTTTTCCTTCATAGGCCGATACTTAGGGTCGACGGCTAAACGATGCTCCATAACTTTAGCCTCAATTCTTGACATTTCTCTGGAAAGGAGGATTTGTCAAATGAACTCCTGTGTTGTGATGAAGTCCTTAGGACTATCTAGATTCAGCAAAGGAGGATTTGTCATTTAGTCCTTAAATAGTTCACGATCAAATGACACATTGTTACTTAGGATGATAATATTTATCAAGTATAGATCGTTGTGTACCATATAGGTTAGTTGTCCTCATAACCAAGAAGTGTTGAGACACTGATATGGCATGCAAGTGAGATGTATGGGTACATCTATACTGAACGTGACCAACTCTGAGGCTTTTCTCATGTCAAGATTAGCTTCGATGAAATATGGGTATAAATATCCCTTTGATCTAAGATCATCATGGTGACTTTCAAGAAACTTACTATGTTTTGGTGCTGAACTATCTGAATTTTTAATTCAGTGATGGTAGGTTTTTAGGTATAGTCAAGTACTTATGGAGTCAGTGTGTGTATCTAGATGGGATTGACCACTTCTGATTTCGGAAGCTGTGTTTCAATATAGCAAAATCTTAGTCAGGATAGTCTTAGTGAGGAGTCATGGGACTAATTGCTTTGAGACATGATATGGATATATTTTCTAGGGTTGATAGTCTAACCCTGAGTCATCTATTACACAGAGGTCATAGGGATGAATTATATGATAACCATATTCGCATAGGTTCTGAATATTGCGATTACGATTATTTGACTTATCTGAACATTGGGTACCATTGCTAGATGGTCACTTTGATTAGTATAGAAATTGATTTTTATGCTATCGACTTAGGTTCAGACCTACGAGGTCACACACATTAGGAGTTTCTATCTGATCTGATGGCTGATCAAGAGTTCCATTGGTCTGAAACTCTATGGTCAAAAGTTTTACTAGACTAGAACTCTATGGTCAAGAGTCCTACTAGACTGAGACTCTTAGTCCTACTTGTTTGGAACTCTTTAATCAAGAGTTCCATTGGTCTAGGACTCTATGGTCAAGAGTCCCACTGGATTAGGACTCTATGACCAAGAGTCCTACTGGACTGGAACTCTGAGTCCTACTTGTCTGGAGCTCTCTGATCAAGAGTTTCATTGGTTTAGAACTCTATGGTCAAGAGTTCTACTAGACTGAAACTTTATGACCAAGAGTTCTACTAGACTGGGACTCTGAGTCCTACTTGTTTGGGACTTTCTGATCATGAGTTCTGATAATCTAGGACACTATGGTCAAGAGTCCTACTGGACTAGGACTCTGTGACAAAAAGTCCTACTAGACTGGGACTCTAAGTCCTACTCATCTGAGACTCTTTAAGCAAGAGTTTTACTAGTCTGAGACTCTATGATCGTGAGTTCAATTCATTTGGGATACTGGGTTCAAGAGTCCCACTGATTTAGGACTCTTCAAGAGTTTCATGTTGATAGGACTCTATTATCCAATAATCCATTCGATTTGGACTCAGATATTTTTGGAGGATTAATTAGCAATTTGATTGTTGATTAGCTTAATTTTATTGAGTGATGAGGATTCGATCAAGTTTGATTGAATTTGATTCAATTGGATTTGATCCGATCAGGTCATGAGATGACCTAATTGCTATGGGAGTTTTGACCCTGATTTGATCAGGATATAAATCTAATTAATTTCTAATTTGATTAAAATTTTATTAGATTAGGCTAAGCCTAATTTGGTTGGATTTAATCTAATTTAATTGGGTCTAGATTAATTGGTTTGATTTAAACCAATTAGGACCAAGTCAAATGAAGTTTGAATTCAAATTCTCCCATGCACCCATCATTTTTGACTTTTCCACTCTGCTTCCCATGCCCTCCCTTTTATTTGTCGAATAGTTTTTAAGAAATAAAATATGCACATAGAAGGAGAGTCCTTCTACATATTAAACACAAGAGAGCGGGCATTGGATAAGGATAAGAGGCTCATTTGATTTTTGAAATCAAGTGAGTGGTTGAAACCTCTCAACCACTCAACCCTTATTATTTTTTACATATTCTTTACATGGTATTCAAGTTAATAAATTATAATAATTTTTGTGTGTATAGGAGATGACATTAGCAACATGTGGTAAAAATTTTAGAGTGTTTGGTCATCAATTTTGGGAAACAAAAATCTTGGAGTGAAGGTGAATAGGATCCTACAACACTTATCTTTTTCTTTATGCCTCTCTTCTCCTATGATTTTTATCTCTAAGGATATTCTATTTTTAGATATGATCAAAATAGGGATTATAGATCTAAAAGTTATCTTTTCTTGAAAACTTATTTCATGGAAAAACTCCACACAGAGAGGGCGTGATAGGATTTTTAGTGTGTTAGGGTTTTTGGGCCGAGTGAAATCCTAGATTTGGGAATCTAGGTTCGGGTGGAGAGATCAAGTACTGTGAGCATCGGATCCCTACCAAATTTGAAACACATCTTCATCATCCTCTAATATTTATGTTCTAATTTTCTACAATATCTATGAAATCAAAAAATATACGATCGATCAGATCGATCATGATCATTCATCATAGGCTCCGACAAGGAGCTAGCACTCCAGTGGGGCCGATCGGGATCAGGAGCTCCATGTGGACCAACCATAGAGATTGGACATGTGTGCAACTATGATGTGATACTAGAGTATTATTCGGTGGACTCAGATTATAATGATTGACTACCCACAAAAAGATATTATATTCTGAACACATAGATGTAGTAAATAGTTTATTACATAGTTTTATTTTCAGATCTATGGATGTATGCATGCAAATTATGTTTAGATCCTAATGTGTATGATTAAATAATTTGATATGATCAGTAGATAATTAATTAAATTAATTATTTTTTACTACATCATTGCTATTTTTGAAATATTTTTTGAAAGTAGCATGGCAGACCCTGCACTATTTTCTTCAAATGGTATCAGAGTAAGGCTCTTTAAACATGATATGCTTGCATATTTAGATTAATAATTTAGATTTGATCTAAATATTGATCTAATAATTAAAATAATTAGATCTAAAAAATTAAAATCTAGATCGCACTAACTGTAGGTTGTTCTGCTATGGGGTTTACCCCCTATAGTGAAAAGGTTGTCCTGGTACATTGCTGATCTATATCATTAATGATGAAATTACTAGATTTGATCTAATATTTTTATGATTTAATTATATTAGGCTTTAATCTAATTTATGATTATAAATGCATAATTAGATAAAGTTTGATTCATGATTTCATGATTATGTAGTGTACATAGTTTCAGATTAAATCCTACAACTAGTGTTGTTTATAAATTGAGACAATTTAATTTTGAAATGAGTCGACTCAATTGATGAACAATGCTAAGTTATATAGAATCTTTCAAAATTAAAAATATTTTTAAAATGCCAAATCCTAACCCTCAGCCCATAAACTTAATTAATAATTAAGTATAATGATTTAGTATCTATAATTGTGAATTAAGACTCTAAGTCATTAATCATAAACTTGTGGATTATTGGGTTAGCTGAATTAGGTCCATAAATTGAGTTAAACCTAAAGTTAGTTAAAAGATGGACTAATTTAGAGTAATTGATCAAATTTAATTAAATATTAATTTATATTAGGTCAAGAACTCTATAGACTTAATTACAATAGTTGTAGTTGGTCAAGTCCATGCCTTTAACAAGGACCAAATGGACTTGATTCAAGGCTACACGGTCGAATCTGAAATTACTAGGTTGGTCCAATTAAAACTAATGAACTGGATAATGTCTAAGATAAGTTTGACAGTTTGACCAATGATTTTTAATTGGGAGCTACTCGTACTGATTCGATCTTTGATAAGTTAATGGCATATCCCTTCCACTGATCTCGCTTACCTGGCCATCTTGGTCAGTTAGATTTTGATTAGATCACTTGGTGATTCGGACTCATCCATGTCTATTAGGTAAATCAGTCTGACTGATTTAGGTGCTCCTAATTCTAGCTTAGATTAGATTCTTTACTGACTTGGTGAAGTCAGTGGGAGGATAGAAATTGGCTTGCTGAATTTTTTTAAATTGGTTAACTAAATCCTCTAAAATTATTAGATCCTTAAAAATGAAATAGTTATATAGATAACTAAATCATAGCCTCCCATTAAGTTGAGTGATAATGGGTTCATTAGTATAATGATCATTGGAGGCCCAAAGGCCTGGTGATTATTGACTAATGAAATTTTCATTCATAAAATGATAATTTAGTTAAGTCTTTCATGATGGTGGTTAGGTTGGCCGACCAAAGTCAGGCCTGATCATTTATTGGTTAGATAAGACCAAATGTGGTCATGTTAATGGTTGGACCTAACCGAACCTTTTTCAGTGGAGGCCAAAGCCTACTGATTAGGTCTATAGGATAGAATCAATATTACTAGAAGTTGTTTCAAGAAATAATTGATTTTGAATCTATCCATAGGTGCATATGGATTGACCAACCAATGTTGGGCTCATGTGTAGTCTATGTGGATTCTAGTACCCACTAAGAAATTAGAGTAATTCCTCAAATTGGAGGCAGAGGCTATCAATTCGTATAAAATAGTGGAAGGACCTTTAGATCGAAGTTCAAATCTTTAGAATTAATAATTCATATACTAATTAGGTTTGGTTTTTTTTTTGTGCAGACATGGCCACTAACCTATCATTCTGATTGTTGTTAGACTATGATAAATTAATGGGACCCAACTATGATAGCTGGTATCTAAGTTGAAAATCATCCTAGAGCATGAGCAGATCCTTTATGTAGTAACAGTTCGAGCACCTAAGGAGCCAACCTCGAATGCTAGGGAAGCAGTTTGAGACACTTATCTGAAGTAGCTTAATGATCGCACCATCATTTGATGTATAATATTGGTGGCAATGAATGACGAGTTCAGCCATAGATTTGAAAATACCCAGCCACAAGAGATGATTCAAATATTGAATGACTCTTTTGATACATCGAATGACATTGAAAGGTACAAAATAAGTTGTGCCATTTTCAACACTCGGATGAGGGATGGAGCCTCAGTCATCGATCATGTATTGTACATGATCGAGATGATTGAGCGCCTTAGCAAGTTGGGCTTTCCCCTACATGAGCAGCTCGGTATGAATGCGATCCTTAGTTCTTTACCCAAGTCCTTCCTCCCTTTTCTAACTCATTTTAGAATGATAAAAACTACAGTGAACTACCACGACTTGTTGGGGTTGCTGCAGAACTTTGAGAAGGATCACCAACTTCACAAGAAAATGGTGAATGTAGTGGGAGGATCTTCTTCCGATCGTCGACCCTTTAAGAAAGAAAAGAAGAACAAGAAGAAGAAAAATAAGAAGGTGTGGCCACATGCTGGGATGACTGCATAAGATCAAACCAAGAAGCACAAGCCCGACCAGAGTCAGGCAGAGTGCTTCTTCTGCAAGAAGCAGGGGCACTGAAAGAGGAACTATCCTCTGTACATTGCCTTCCTAGATCCGAACAAGCTGAGGAAGAAGCAAGTGATTGCTGGGCAAGATAATTATACGACAACATCTTGCAATTTTTTCTTATTTAATTCTACTGCTTGGGTATTAGATACTAGAAGCCCTTATCATATTTGTAATTCTATGCAAGGCTTGTAGGTCAGTAGGAAAGTTGATTAAGGTGAGAGATTTTTGAACGTTGGAGATGGAAGACAAGTTCCAATTCTAGCTTTAGAAATCATGAATCTTGTAATCAATTCAAGCAAAGTTATTCTTAATGAATGCCATTATTGTCCAACTTTCTTATTGAATATCATTTCTGTAGGCCTTTTGGCCATGAATGGTTTTAAAATATCAATAAAAAAATAATTGTAATGTCATTTTGAATGGTGTTACAATTTTGATTGGACAATTCAATAACAAAATTTATTTACCTTCTATGCCTGTTAATATGGTTCAATCCTCTAGTAAACATCCTAGAATTAGTGATGTGTCTAATGTCTACCTTTGGCACTATAGTCTAGGTCATATTAACAAGAATAGAATTAACAGGTTAGCTCAAGAAGGAATTCTTGAGGTTAGTGATTGTGAGTCACTTTCGACCTATGAGTCCTATCTTCTTGGTAAGATGACCAAGTCATCTTTTACTAGAAAAAGTGAACGAGCCATTGAACTCTTAAGTTTAGTACATTTGGATGTATGTGGACCCATGAGCTCAAGTGCTAGAGGTAGATTTTTCTACTTCATAACCTTCACAGATGACCTATCGAGGTATGGGTATGTTTATTTAATGAAACATAAGTCAGAGTCGTTTGAAATGTTCACTATTTCAAAATAAGATAGAAAAGCAAACTGGGAAGAGTATTAAAATTCTTTGGTCTGACCGAGGGGATGAGTACCTTCCAAACGAGTTTTTGACATATCTTGGAGAGAATAGAATTCTCTTCCGATAGACCCCTTCTCGAACACCACAACATAATGATGTGTCTGAAAGAAAAAATTGGATCCTATTGGACATGATTCGATCCATGATGGGATTTGCTGGTTTGCCGATCTCCTTATGGGGATATGCGCTCGAGTCAGCTTGTTATATTCTAAATAGAATTTTGAGTAAATCTATTAATAAAACACCATACGAAATATGGACAGCGCGTAAGCCAATGCTTTCACACCTTAGGATTTAGGGGTGTCCGGCCTACGTCAAACATTTGATGACGGATAAGCTTGGATCTAGGTCTGATAAGTGTAGTTTTATCGGTTACATAAAAAAAATCAAAAGGTACTACTTCTATCTTGCTGATGAGCAAAAAGTTTTTGTCAGCCTTAAGACAATCTTTTTTAGAAAAGGAGTTTCTTGGTGAAGGAACTAATACCTCCAAGGTCGAACTTGATGAAGTATGATAGATAGAAGAATGGACACAAGTTGTTGAACCTAAGCTAGATCTGATTAGATTAGACTCAGAACCCATTGTAGAAGCATCCTTAAGGAGATCTGGTAGAGTACCATGTCAATTAGATAGATACTATGGTTTTTTGATCTTGGATGGAAATTCTATCGAACTCAGTGAGAACGATCAGGACCCAATCACCTATATAGATGCAATGCAGAGATCCGACTTTGAGAAATGGCTTGAGGTCATGAAATTCAAGATAGAATCCATGAAGATCAATGATGTATGGACATTGGTTGACCCACCCAAAGGGATAAAATCCATAGGATGTAAGTGGGTTTTCAAAAGAAAAAGAGGCGCAGATGAAAAGGTGGAGACCTATAAAGCCCATCTGGTTGCTAAGGGGTATCGTTAATGTTATGGTATTGACTATGACAAGATGTTCTCTCCTGTGGTAATACTTAAATCCATTCGGATAATGCTTGCCATAGCTGCCCATCTAAACTATGAAATCTGGCAGATGGATATGAAAATAGCTTTTATTAATGAAAAGCTGGATGAAGAGGTGTATATGATACAATATGAAGATTTCACATTCATAGATGAGTCTAAGGTGTGTAAGCTTTAGAGGTCCATTTATGGACTAAAGCAGGCATCTCGGAGCTGAAACATATGATTTGATAAAACAATCAAAATGTATGACTTCGTTAAGAACGAAGAGGAGCCCTACATATAGAAATGGGCTAATGGTCCAGCAATAGTATTCCTAGAATTGTATGTGGATGATATTCTCTTAATTGGAAATGATGTTCCTACATTACAAGGAATAAAGATCTGGCTATCATCACAGTTCTCCATAAAAGATCTGGGAGAAGCTTTCTACATCCTAGGGATGAAGATCTATAGAAATAGATCTAAAAGGTTGCTTTGATTATCCCAGTCCACCTACATTGACATTGTGCTGAAATGGTTTAGCATGGAAAATTTCAAAAAAGACTAACTATCGATAGGCCATGAAATTTCTCTTTCAAAGAGGGATTGTCCAACAACACCTCTAGATAGAGATCGTATGAATAGAATACCATATGCATCAGCAGTGGGTTCTATAATGTACGCCATGACATGTACGCGATCAGATGTGGCATACTAACCAGGTGTAGTGAGTAGATACCAATCTAATCCAGGGAAGAATCACTGGAAGGTTGTTAAAACAATTCTGAAGTATTTAAGAAATATTAAGGATCAGTGGGTTGTATTTGGTGAATCAGACTTAAAACTTATGGGGCTCACAAACACCAGTTTTTAGTCTGATCATGATGATAGCAAGAGTGTGTCGGAATACATATTTATCCTTAATGATGGGGTCATCTGCTGGAAGAGTTTCAAGCAGTACACCATAGCTGATTTAGTTTGTGAGGCAGAGTATGTTGCTACATCAGATGCTGCCAAAGAAGCGATGTAGCTAAGAAAATTCATCATCGAGCTCAGAGTTGCACCCTTCCTTGATGGTCCAGTTCTGCTTTATTGCGACAGCTCTGGAGCCATTGCTCAGATGAAGGAACCAAAGGCACACCAATCGATGAAGCATATTCTACACCGCTACCATCTTGTCCGAGAGATTGTGGATCGAGGTAACGTCGACCTTCATAAGATCGATGGAAAGAAAAATCAGGTCGACCCATTCACTAAAGCTGTTGCAGTGAAGGAGTTCGATGACTTTAAGTCAAAGATAGGTATTAGATACTACACCAATTGGCTTTAGTCCAAGTGGGAGATTATTGGGAATGTGTTCCAAAGTCAATCGTCAGTCTATTGATGGTTGGACTATATATTTATAATTATATATGAATTATAAATTAATAAAAGTTATTTTGATATTTTTCATTATAAATTCTATTATCTTCTAATGCACTCCTATGTTGTGATGAAGTTCTTCGGACTATCTAGATTCAGCAAAGGAAAATTTATCATTTAGTCCTTAAATAGATCACGACCAAATGATATGTTGTTACTTAGGACGACAACATTTATCAAGTATAGATCATTATGTGCCATATAGGTTGGTTATCCTCATAACCAAGAAGTGTTGAGATACTGATATGGCATGCAAGTAAGATCTATAGGTACATCTGCACTGAACGTGACCAACTCTGGGGCTTTTCTCCTATCAAGATTAGCGATTGAATATGGGTATAAATGTCCCTCCAATCTGAGATCACCACAATGATTTTCAAGCAACTCACTATGTTTTGCTGTCGGACTATCTAAATTTTTAATTCAGTGATAAAAGGTTTTTGGGCATAGTCAAGTACTTATGGAGTCAATGCATGCATCAAGATGGGATTGATCACTTTTGATTTCAGGAGCTATGTTCAATTGTATTTCAATTTAGCAAAAACTTGGCTAGGATAGTCTTAGTCAGGAGTCACGAGACTAATTACTTTGAGATACGATATGGATATATTTTCTAGGATTGATAGTTTAACCTTGAGTCATCTATTACACAGAGGTCATAGGGATGAATTATATGGTAACCATATTCGCATAGTTTCTGAATGTTACGATTGTGATTATTCGACCAATCTAGATGTCGTGTACCACTGCTAGATGATCACTTTGATTAGTATAGAAATTGATTTTTGTGCTACCGACTTAGGTTCAGACCTATGGGGTCACACATATTAGGAGTTCCTATTTGATCTGATGGCTGATCAAGAGTCCCATTGGTTTGGGACTCTATGGTCAAGAGTCCCACTAGACTGAGACTCTGTAACCAGGAGTTCTACTAGACTAAAACTCTGAGTCCTACTTGTTTGAGACTCTTTGATCAAGAGTCTCATTGGTCTGGGACTCTATAGTCAAGAGTCCTACTGGACTGGGACTCTATGACCAAGAGTCTTACAGGACTGGGACTCTAAGTCCTACTTATTTGGGACACTCTGATTAAGAGTCCCATTGGTCTAGGACTCTATGATCAAGAGTTTCATTGGACTAAAACTCTATGATTAAGAGTTCTACTGGACTGGGACTCTAAGTCCTACTTGTTTGAGACTCTCTGATCATGAATCCTGATAATCTAGGACACTATGGTCAAGAGTCCCACTGGACTGAAACTTTATGATCAAAAGTCCTACCAAACTGAGACTTTGAGTCCCACTCATCTGAGACTCTCTAATCAAGAGTCTTACTAGTTTGAGACTCTATGATCGCGAGTTTGATTCGTTTGGGATACTGAATTCAAGAGTCCCACTGATTTAGAACTCTTCAAGAGTTTCATGTTGATAGGACTCTATTGCCCAGTAATCCATTCAATTTAGACTCAAATATTTTTGAAGGATTAATTAGCAATTTGATTGTTGATTAGCTCAATTTGATTGAGTGATGAGGATTCGATCAAGTTCGATTGAATTTGATTCGATTGGATTTGATCCAATCAGGTCATGAGATGACCTAATCGCTAATGAAGTTTTAACCTTGATTTGATCAGGACGTAGATCTAATTAATTTATAATTTAATTAAAATTTTATTGGATCAGGCTAAGCCTAATTTGGTTGGGTTTAACCTGGTTTAATTGGATCTAGATTAATTGGTTTGGTTGAAACCAATTAGGACCAAGTCAAATAAAATTTGAATTCAAATTCTCCCATGCGCCCACCATTTTTGACTTTTCCACTCTACTTCCCATGCCCTCCCTTTTCTCTGTCAAATATATTTTGAGAAATAAAATGTGCATGTAGAATTCTGCGTGTTAAACACATGGGAGGGGGCATTGGAAAAGGATAAGAGGCTCATTTGATTTTTGAAATAACGTGAGTGGTAAAAACCTCTCAACCACTCAATCCTTATCATTTTCCATGTAGTTTACTCATGGTATTCATGTCAATAAATTATGATAATTTTTGTGCACGTAGGAGAAGGGGTTAGCATTATGTGACAAAAATTTTAGAGTATTTCAGCATCAGTTTTGGATGATAAAAATCTTGGAGTGAAGGTGAATAGGATCCTGCAGCACTTTTTTTTCCTTTATACCTCTCTTCTCTTATGATTTTCACCTCTAAGAATATCCTATTTTTAGATATGATCTAAATAGGGATTATATATTTGAAAGTTATCTTTTCATAAAAACTTATTTGATAGAAAAACTCCATATAGAGAGGGCGTGATAGGATTTTTAGTGTGTCAGGGTTTTTGAGCCGAGTGAAATCCTAGATTTGGGAATCTGGGTTTAGGTGGAGAGATCGAGTGTTGTGAGCATCGAATTCCCACCAAATTTGAAACACATCTTCACTATCCTCCAATATTTATGTTCTAATTTTTAGGAATATCTAAAAAATCAAAAAGTATATGATCGATCGTGATCAACCATCGAAGGCTCCGCCGAGGAGCTAGCACTCCAGTGGGGTTGATTGAGATCAGGAGCTCCGTGTGGACCAACCGTAGAGGCCGGACATGTGTGCGGCTATGACATGATATCAGAGCATTATCTGATATACTTATGTTATGGTAATCGACTACCCACGAAATGGTATTATGTTCTGAATACGTAGATGTAGTAAATAGTTTACTACATAGTTTTATTTTCAAATCTATTGATGTATGCATGGATATTATGCTTAGATCTTAATGTATAGGATTAAATAATCTAATATGATCAGTAGATAATTAATTAAATTAATTATTTTTTGCTGCATCATTGCTATTTTTGAAATATTTTTTGAAAGTAGTATGGCAAATCCTACACTATTTTCTTCACTTCCCCCTTCTGGAAGTTATAGGATGACTTGCCCAGGTGGGCCATCCCTACACCGAATCTCAAAATTTTTATGAAGCTTGTTCCAGCTGAACTGAAGCCGGGGGTTGCTGTCGCTGCATTGATAGAACCAGTTCTAGGGTTTCAGGACTAGATCTTGAAACTTTTTCAAGATCTGATAGTGAAAGACTAAAATTAATAAAAATTAATTTTAAATTCTAGAAAACATCCTAGATCTAAGATCTATTGCATGTTATTAAATCAAAAATTAAAAATCTAAAGAAGAAACTAAAATATATGGATCACATCAACATGTATATACACTACATCTAATGCGGCTATGAAAATAATAGATCAGATCTATTACCTGAGCAAGTTAGATGTTCTAACTTGCTGATCTAGGCTTGAGGATGATGTTGGAAGCCGCACATGCATCCAACCTCTAGGGGTCATCCTATATAGAGAGATATAGAGGAGTCCTTATCTAGGTCAAATACCTAGACAAGGAATGTCCAAATTGGGCAAGACAAGGGGCGCCCAACTCTTAGGTTTCCCCTTCTTTTCTACTATGGATCACTAGGTTTTATTATACAAAAACCCCTCTAAAAGATATAAAAATCTTAGAAAAAAATTTGGATGGAATCGGTGCACAATAGGAGTTTTGGTTTCCTAAAATTCTATCTCATAGAATTTGAAATCAAAACCAATTCCTACTTTGACTTAGTCCACACTTAATTTACCATGTAAGGAAAAAAGAGGACTTTGGGATGTGGTGGGCTTCTCTTGAGCATGGAGAATTCATGCAAAATCAAAGAAGCCATGAAGGGTGGGTGTTGGGACTAAGATGACTCAAGGAGGAAAGTTCCTAGTCTTACTAGGATTCTTATTTTGACTTGGTCCAACATGATTTCTCAAACCAAATCAAACCAGAATTAATTCAATTCAATTAAATTAGATCTTAAACTAATTAAAAACTTAATTAAATTAGATTAAATTAAATTTAATTTTGATTTAATTTTCTAATCAAATTAGAAAATTAGGTTGACTAAAACTAGTTCTTCTTTGCACTTGGCTTATCCAATAAATCGATTGAACTTGATCCAACTAAGTCCAAATCAAATTTAATTAAATCATATTTAATTAGACTTAATCTTAGCCCTTTGGCTTAATCAAATTAAGCCAATTAGCAATCTAATTGCTAATCGATCCTTCTATAATACTTGCACTAGGTTAAACATCAACCGTATTGATCGTTTAACTCTAGAACGATTCTTAATCATTGATCAACCATCCAATCGGATTATGAACTCTAATGTATGTGACCTCATAGGTCCGAACCTAAGCCATTAGCATAAGAATAAATTTTTGTACTAATGAAAGTGACCATCTAGCAATCATACCCGACGGTCGGATAGGTCGAATGTGTAGAGCAACATCCTTAGAACCCATGCAGATATAGTTTCCATATAATTCATCCCCTCAATCAAAATGGTCGTAGGATACCTTAGAGTTCAACTATCAACTCTGATAAGGTTGTCCACATTGTATTTTAAAATATCAAATCCATCTGATGGATTATCCTGGTCAAGATTTTGCTATATTGAAATATAGTGATACATTTTTCTCCAACTCTTAGTGTGGTCAATTCCATCTTGATTAGACTCTAACTTCGTAGGTACATGACTATACCCAGAAGTCTTTCATTACTGAATTAAAAATTTAGTTAGTCTGATACCAAAGTACAGTGAGTTGCTTGTAAGTCACTGAGGTGATCTCAGATCTAAGGAATACTTATACCTATATCCCATCAAAGACATTCTCGATAGTAGAATGCTTTGGAGTTGGTCACATTCAATGACGATGTACCCATAAATCTCACCTATATGCCATACCAGTGTCTCCATAGTTCTTAGTTAAGAGGATAATCAATCTATATAGGATACAGCGACCTATGCTCAATGGAGATTGTCGTCCTAATTAACAGCCTATCATTTGGTTCTGAATAGATTTAAGGACTAATCGATAAATCTTCTCTTTATCAAAGCTAAATAGTCCTAAGGACTTCATCACAATAATAAAGTTCGTTAGAAGATGAATACTTTATGATGAAAAAAATACTAAAAATATATTTTATTTATAAATGAATCAATTATAGTTATAATGTAGCTCAACCATCAACATACTGACGATTGACATTGGAACATATTTTCCAACAACTCTAACTTGTCCTAAAGTCACTTAGCATAGTATCTAATATCCATCTTCGACTTGTAGTTGTCAAACTCCTTTATCACCAGGGCTTTAGTGAAGGGCTCGGTCAGGTTCTCCTTTCCATCGATCTTCTGAAGGTCGATGTCACCTCGATCCATGATCTTCCGGATCAGGTGGAAGCGATGCAAGATGTGCTTCATCCACTAGTGTGCCTTTGATTCCTTTGCCTGAGCTATGGCACTAGTGCTATCACAGTAAAGCAGGATCGGACCATCTCAGGAGGGTGCTACTCCAAGCTCGATGACAAACTTTCTTAGCCACACTGCTTCCTTCGCAGTATTTGATGTTGCGATGTACTCTACTTCGCAAATAGAGTCTGCCACAGTATGCTGCTTGGAACTCTTCTAGTAGACAGCTCCACCATTTAGAGTAAAGATATATTCCGACATGCTTCTACTGTCATCATGGTTAGATTGAAAGCTAGAGTTTGTAAATCCCATAACTTTCAAATCTGATTCGTTATAAATCAACCACTGGTCCTTAGTATTTTTCAAATACTTAAGAATGATTTTTACCATTTTTTAGTGGTTTTCTCTAGGGTCAGACTGGTATCTACTCACTACTCCTAGTGAATATGCCACGTCTGATCTCGTACATGTCATGGCGTACATGATAGATCCCATAGTCGAAGCATATGAGATTCTATTCATACACTCTCTCTCTTCAGGAGTTGTCGAACAATCCTTCTTAAAGAGAAATTTCATGGTCTATCAGAAGATAGCCCTTTTTGAAATTCTCCATGCTGAACATCTTCAGCTTAGTATCTATGTAAGTGGACTGGGATAACCTAAGCATCCTTTTAGATCTATCCTTATAGATCTTCATTCTTAGGATGTAGGATGCTTCACCCAAGTCCTTCATGGAGAACTATGATGACAACCAGACTTTTATTTCTTGTAGTGTGGGGATGTCATCCTGATTAAGAGAATGTCATCCACATACAAGATAAGGAATACCGCTACTGGTCAGTTGCCTATTTGTAAATGCAAGACTCTTCTCCATTCATAATGAAGCCACACATTTTGATCACCTTATCAAAATGCATGTTTCAACTCTAAGATGCCTGCTTCAATCCATAAATGGATCTCTGAAGCTTGCACACCTTGGACTCATCTATGGATGTGAACCCCTCAAGTTGTATCATATATATCTTTTTGGTCAGCTCTCCATTTAGGAAAGCTGTCTTCATATCCATCTATCAGGTCTCATAATCCAGATGGGCAGCTATCAAAAGCATTATTTGAATAGATTTGAGCATTGACATAGGGGAGAATGTCTCATCATAGTCAACACCATAACGTTGATGATACCTCTTGGCAACTAGATGGGCTTTATAGGTCTCCATCTTTTCGTCTGTGCCCCTTTTCATTTTGAAGATCCATTTACATCCAATAGGTTTAACCCCTTCGGGTAGGTCAACCAATGTCCATACATCGTTGATCTTCATGGACTCCATTTTAGATTTTATGGCCTCAATCCATTTCTCAAAATCGAGTCTCTGCATAGCATCCATATAAGTGATCGAATCCTCATCATTCTTATCGAGTTTGATTGGATCACCATCCTAGACCATGAAACCATAGTATCTATCCGGATGATGTGGTACTCTACTGGATCTTCTTAATGATGTAGGTACACTAGGCTCTAGATCTAATCTAATCAAATTCGACTTAGGTTCAGCTATAGATATCAATTTTTCTACCTACTGAACTTCATCAAGTTCAGCCTTAGAGGCAATAGCTCCTTCACCAAGAAACTTCTTTTTCAAAAAGGTTGCCTTAAGGCTGACGAACACCTTTGTTCATCAGCATGATAGAAATAGTATTCTTTGATCTCTTTTGGATATCCTATAAATGTGCACTTGTCAGACCTAGGTCTAAGTTTATCTGTAACTAACCATTTGATATAAGCCAGGCACCTCCAAATCCTAAGGTGTGAAAGTGCTGACTTACGTTCTATCCATATCTCATATGGAGTCTTAACTACAAACTTAGTTGGAATCCTATCTAATAGATAACAAATCAATTCGAGTGCATATCCCCAAAAGGATATTAGCAAGCTGGCAAAATTCATCATGAATCAGACCATGTCTAATAGAGTCTGATTCCTCTTTCTAGACACACCATTATGCTGTGGTATTCCTGAAGGAGTTCATTGGAAGAGAATCCCATTCTCTCCTAGATATGTGAGAAACTTATCGAAAATATATTTTCCTCCTCGGTCAGATCGAAGAGTCTTGATATTCTTTCTAGTTTGTTTTTCTACTTCACTTCAGAATCGTTTGAACATTTCAAATGAATCCGACTTGTGTTTCAATAGATAGACATATTCATATCTGGATAGATCATCTGTGAAAGTAATGAGTAGAAATATCCACCTCTAACACTTATGCTCATTGGTCCACATACATCAGTATGTGCAAGATCTAAGAGCTCAGTGGCTCTTTCATGTTTTTCAGTAAAGGGTGACATGGTCATTTTACCAAGAAGACAGGATTCATAAGTTGGAAGTGATTCGCTATCACTAACTTCGAGGATTTTCTCTTGAGTCAACTTATTTATCTTGTTCTTATTTATATAACCTAGCCTACAGTGCCATAAAAAGATATCTAACACACTATCTAATCTAAGATGCTTGCTAGTTGAATAGACTATGTTAATAGGTTGTGATAGTATATACACACCATTGTTCAAATGTCCATAAAAAATAGTAACACCATTCATAATGATATTACAAATTTATTTCTTAATTGATATTTCATAATCATTTTTGACCAGAAGGCCTATAGAAATAACATTCAAAAAAAAATTGGGACAGAAATGACAATCACTAAGAATAATGGTATGGGACTCAAATACAAGTTTCAGAATTTCTGAAGCTAAAATTGGAACTAGTCTTCCATCTCCAACATTCAGAAACCTATCAGCTTGCTCGAATCTCCTACTGACCTGCAACCCCTACAACAAATTACAAATATGGTAAGGGCTACCAATATCTAATACCCAGTCAATAATATCACAAATAGAGAAATTACAAGGAGTTATCATATAAATATCTTGCCCAGTAATTGCTTGCTTCTTTCTCTGCCTATTTGTATCCAGAGAGATAATGTACTGAGGATAGTTCCTCTTCCAGTGCCCCCGCTTCTTGCAAAAGAAGCATTCAGCTAGACTCCTATTGGGCTTGACCTTCTTGGTCTGGCCCTGCACAGATATCCCAGTCTGAACTTGCACCTTCTTAGCTTTCTTCTTCTTGTTCTTCTTCTCTTTCCTAAAGGATCGAGAATTAGAAGATGAACCTCCCAAAGTTCTGAAGCAACCCCAATAACCCATGGTAGTCTACTTCAAGCCTTGTCATTCTAAAATGAGTAAGGAATGAGAGAAAAGACTTGGGTAATGAGTTCAGTATTGCATCCTTCCCAACTTGTTTACGCAAGAAAAAGTCAAGCTTGCTCAAATGCTCTATCGGCTCAATCATGTATAATACATGATCAGTGATAGAGGCACCATCCCGCATCCTGGTGTTGAAGATGGCACAACTAGTTTTGTGCCTCTCCATGTCATCGGGTGTGCCAAAGGAATCCTCCAACACTTGAAGCATGTCCTTTGGCTGAACCATCTCAAATCTATGACTCAACTCATCCCTCATAGCAGCCAGCATAATGCAGCATACCATGGTCCGGTCATTGAGCCACTTCTAATAAGTATCTCTGACTGTTCCATGTGCATTGGCAGCGGCTCCTCAGGTGCAGGATCTATTAATACATATAGGATCCATTCATGCTCTAAGATAATTTTTAACTTTCGATACCAGCTAGTGAAGTTGGATCCCACCAATTTATCATTATCTAACAATGATCGAAGCGATAGAAAAGTGGCTATATCTATACAAAGAAAAACCATAACCTAATTAATAATTGATTTATTAAACCTAAAGATTTGGACTTTAATCAAAAGGTTCTCCCACTATTTTATTCAAATTGGTAGCCTCTATCTCCAATTCAAGAAATTATCCAAATTTCTTAGTGGGTACTAGAATCCACATAGACTGCACACGAGCCCCACTTTGGTTGGCCAACTCATGTACGTTAAGAATAGGTTCATAACCAATTATTTCTCTAAATAATTTTTAGTAATTAAATTTTGCTCCAGTTCTTAATCAGTAGGCTTTGGTCTCCACTAAAAAGGTTCAGTTAGGTTCAACCATTAACATGACCATACTCGGCCCATCAAATCAATAAATGATTAGGCCCAACTTTGGTTGGCCAACCTAACTACCATTTAGAAAGATGCAACTAAGAAATCACATAATGAATGATAATTCCATTAGTTGATAAACACCAGACCTTTGGGCCTCCAATGATTATCTAACTAATGGACCCATTATCACCCATTTTAATGGAAGGTTATGATCTAGTTATCATAATAGCTATCTCATTTTTGGGACCTAATAATTTTAGAAGATTTAATATGAAGATGAGGGAAGGTCAGATGAACCAGCATATCATGACCCTCCCATTGACTTTACCAAGTCAGCTTAAGGAAGGCCATTAATAGGCTAGTCTAGAAGCATCTAAATCAGTCAAACTGATTTACCTAATTAACATGGGTCAGCTCAAATAGTCAAGTGATCCGATCAAAATGTAATTTCATCAAGAGGCTAGGTAAGTTCGATCAATAGGAGGGTCTGCCAAAGCTTGCCTTAGACACCATCAGAAATGGCCAGGTAAATGGGCTACCAATTAAAGACCACCGATCTAGTTTATCTTAGACACCAACTAGTTTAATTAGTTTTAATTAGATCAACCTAACAGTTCATGCTGGACCATGTAGCTAAGAATCAAATCCATCTTGGGTCTCATTAAAGACATGGACTTTACCAACTACAACTATTGTAATTGATATAGAAAGTCCTTGACCTAATCTAATACAATAATTGATCAGATTTAGTCAATTCTTTAATTAAGTCCATTCTTTAATCTAACTCTAGGTCTAACCCAATTAATAGACCTTATTCTCACTAACCCATTTAATCCAATGTGTCATGATTTGTGTCTTAGGATCTTCAATTCACAATCCTAGATCCTAATCAAATAACTTCTTAATTCTTAATTAAATTTTGAGCTGAGGGTTGGGGTTCGACTTTTAAAAAGTAATTTTTATATTTATAAAATATTTTTATAACATAGTTCTATCAATCAAGTTGCATATTTGATTCATAATCAATATGCAAGTAAAATAAGCATAAAACTACTTTAGATCTAATCTAAATAGATTCATATAATTGAAATAATTTTAACTATAATCAATCATAAATTATCTTAGATCAAATATAACATATTTATGATGATTAAAATTAGATTAAATTTTTTTTTATCAGATCATAAAATTTTTTAAATCTAATCTAAAATTTTATGATCAATATTTTAGATCAGCATGTACTAGGACAATTTTTTCACTATAAGGGATAAATCTTACAGTAGGATAACCTTATACCAGTCCGTACAATCTAAAATTTTATTTTTAGATCTAAAACTATTTTAAATTAATTAAATTATAAATAAAATTAGATTAAATTTAATAAATTTATTATTAAAAGTAGATCAACATAAACTAGGATAACCTTTCCACTATAAGGGATAAACCTTACAATAGGACAACCTTATAGTAGTTCATATGATCAAAAATTTTAATTTTAGATTTAATAATTAGATTATAAATTAGATCTAATTCAAAAAATAATCTAAACATGCTCAAATAATTATATAATAAAAAAATCTAGATTAAATTAGATCCTAAATAAATTAAAGACTTAATTAAATTAGATTAAATTTAATTTAAATTTAATTTAATTTTTTAATTAAATTAGAAAATTGGATTGATCCAAGTCCTAGTTGAACTAGGACAAGTTCTTTTTTACACTTGGCTTATCCAATAAATCAATTGGACTTGATCCAATCAAGTCCAAACTAAATTTAATTAAATTATATTTAATTAGACTTAATCTTAGCTCTTTGGCTGAATCAAATTAAGTTAATTAGCAATCTAATTGCTAATCGATCCTCCTGCAATACTTGCACTAGGTTAAACATCAATCGTATTGATCGTTTAATCCTAGAATAATTCTTAATCATTGATCAACCATCTGATCAGATCGTGAACTCTAATATGTGTCACCTCATAGGTTGAAATCTAAGTCGATAGCGTAAGAATAATTTTTTATACTAATCGAAATGATCATCTTGTAATGGTACCCGACGGTCAGATAGGTCAAATGTGTAGAACAATATTCTTAGAACCCATGCGGATATAGTTTTCATATAATTCATCCTCTTAACCAAAATGCTCGTAGGATACCTCAGAGTTTAACTGTCAACTTTGATAAAGTTGTCCACATTATATTTCAAAATATCAAATCCATTTGATGGATTACCTTGGCCAAGATTTTGCTATATTGAAATATAGTGATACATTTTTCTCTAACTCTTGGAGTGGTCAATTCCATCTTGATTACACTCTGACTTCGTAAGTACTTGACTATGTTCAGAAGCCTTCCATTATTAAATTAAAAATTTAGTTAGTTCGGTACCAAGGCATAGTGAGTTGCTTGTAGGTCACTGAGGTGATCTCAAGTCTAAGGGACACTTATACCTATATCCCATCAAAGACATTCTCGATAGTAGAATGCTCTGGAGTTGGTCACATTCAATGACGATGTACCCATATATCTCACCTATATGCCATACCAATGTCTTCACACTTTTTGGTTAAGAAGACAACCAACCTATATAGCATACAACGATCTATGCTCCATAGAGACTATCATCCTAATTAACAGCCTATCATTTGGTCATGAATAAATTTAAGGACTAATCGATAAATCCTCTCTTTATCGAAGCTAAATAGTCCTAAGAATTTCATCACAATAATAAAGTTTATTAGGAGATGAATATTTTATGATGAAAAAATATCAAAAATATATTTTATTTATTAATGAACCAATTACAGATATGATGTAGCTTAAACATCGACAGACTAACGATTGGCTTTAGAACATATTTTTCAACATGCATGGCATACACCGCTTTGGTGAGGCCTCTGACTTGTTAGATCATCAGGTTGAATTGCTCTGCATCCACCATTATAGCCAATGGAGCTTGGAATGTTGGAGATGAGATCGGGGTGGATGGATCAGGATGAGATCTACCTGCAAAAGTAGTTGACCATCGAGTTAATGCCTTCTTGGGAGGCATCTTGGCTAAGCTTGGTCGGCGAAGAAGAATCTTTAAGAAAGAAGAATCTCGATTGAGCGCTCCTTTTAGAGCAAGGGATGAGGCCCTTCCTCTAGTGCCAATTCTATTGGTGTAGAAAACTGTAGATACTAGAGATAGTTGGAGTTGAAGAGGATGAGGTCATTGATGGCACCTACAAAATAAGTCCCAAACCAGAGGTGGGGTGGCTCCGACAGAACCCTTCGATAGTCAAGTCAATTCGCTGTCTACAAAAATGGAACACTCAGATGAATTTAGAGCAGAGTTTAGAGCTTCCCCAAGAAAATATATTTGAAGGGTTCTTTTTTATAGGCGGAGCTTGTAACAAATCGATGGTGATAGTTGTAACTACTTGGTAGTAGGCTGTTTGGGGCCACATAGAGTTCGTTATGGAAGGTAGTGGCTATTGTCATGGCATACCAATCTGTTAAGATTTAATAGCTGAGGATCTGATTAAACAGCTATAGGTAGTGAAGAGTTTAACATTTCAGCAATACAGGAGGGGTTTGGACATCCCTAAGGCTATTAGTATGCCGACTGATATCTATTAGGCTAAAAGTCGAGCTTGGATATACACCGAGATCCTACTAGTGATTGGAAGGAGTTTGACTGGCAGAAGCTCATCTAGAATGAGCTAACTTGATGACTGGAAGAAGTTCTATCGGGAGGAGCCTACTGGCAATTGAAAGGAATTGGACTGGAAGTTTCAAGGTGATTTGCAAAGATCTACCATCCTTAGTGAAGCATGGAAGTTCGTCCAGGGGAAAACTCGGCCAGCCTATGGTTTCTATAGTGAAACCCCATCTACAAGGATGAAGCTTGGCCTGAAGGAATTCTGATTGGAAAGGAGCTTGGCTGACCTCAAGATTGGCTAGGTCGAGCTATTCAGGGATTGAACATTTAGCCATCTATATGGGCAACCTCCTTCACTACTCAAACTAGTCCGCAAGAAACTCGACTGGAACCAGCTTTCAATATCGAAGGAATTTGGCTACTCTCGCATCCTGTCACCAAGCTCGTCCGAGCAGGGGCTGCGGTGACCCATGGGCCTTAGAATTTACTTATACGGTTGAGAATATCAGCCTCTATTGGTCAAAGGTTGACCATAATGAGATTACTCTAGGATCTAACACCAGGCTTATCTTCGGCAGGAGCATATTTAACCTCAACAAGGTTCAAATTACAAACTCTCATGATCAAAGGACTTTTCTTACCTTCCTAGACATGAGACCTCTAGCTATACATAGATTTGATCTTGCTAGCTTCTTTCATATTGGAATCTCCTAGATAAAAGAAAAAGAAAAAGAAAAGAAAAAGAAAAGAAAAAGAAAGAAGAAAAGAGAAGAAAAGAAGAGAAGGGAGAGAGAGAAGAGAGCCTGGAGGGCGTATTTCCCCTCATAGAGGGTTCTTCCTCGAATTTGCGACATATCAGGCCCTTAAATAGAATGAATTTGGGATTTTTTGCTCCTTATTGGACTCAAATTAGAGTATAACTCAAAATCATCACCCAAAAATATACCTAACCATTGATCTATGATCAAACAGCCTTAAATCCATTGCAAAACTACCACATTAGCGCCTGGATCGAATAAGGGTCGTTGGATTTTAATTTGGAGTGACATCGGTCGTTGGATCACACATAGAGGTATTTGGGAATCCTGATCAAAATAGGAAATCATCTATGGCCATTGGATCTTGATCAGATGGTCCAAAACCACCTCAAAAACCTCCAAAATTAGTTGCTAAACCCCTAATCAATGCCCTAATTAGTTTCTCTACCATTGGATCACCACTTGGAGTGCGCTGCGCCGTCAGATCGTGCCAAATCACCGTTGGAGTCCCTAATTAATTTGAAAATCCTAATGACCGTTGGATGCCAACTGGCTTCGCTGACAGCCATCTAACCATGCATCACTGTGCTTGTAGATCAGCTAGACTAGGAGCACCAAAAACCTCCACCAACCAGTAGCTACCGTGCCAGTTAGAAAGATCAAAATGCCCCTATACGCCGCGATGGATTTTGTATAAACCTCTTAGTAGTTTAGGTCTACCATGTATCATGTATCGATTGGTTGTGCTTGTGGAGCTGGGTGGGCCGACCGACCGGTCGGTCCACCATGCACCGACCTTTTTTTTTTATTTTAAATTTTAGGCTTCGTATCTTTTTCATTTTAGCTTTGATTTTAGTAAAATTTATTACGTTAGAATCCATAAATTTAGCTCTTCGCATTAGTTAGCTTCTTTTTTACAAAACACTAATAAAAATATTAATTTATTTAAATAAATATTTATTAATATATAATTTAATAGTTTTATTTAATATTTTATGATGACTATCACACCCTCCAACTTGAGTTTTACTCATCCTCGAGTAAAAAGAGAAAAATTAGAGATAAGTACCAACTCGATAAGATATGATAGTTTTTTCAAATCACCTTAAAATCAATTGATACTTGGTTAGAGATTTAAGAAATACATCATTGGATTATTAATTTCATTCCAAATCATGGTTAAGTAAAGAACATAAAATTTTAGAACTTTTTTTTGACCAATTCTCCACCTTTATTCTTTAAATCCTTTATCTTTAGTATAGACTAGAGTCTTTTTTTTTAATACAGCTAGTGCAATATTTTAATCTTTAAAGCTTTCTATCTAACTCTAGTAACGAGCTTTGAACCAATGACTTCCAAACCAGTTGGCTTTAGGGCATTAGGTGTAGAATACCCCTCAAGCTTGCTGACTCAAGTCAAATAGGCTATAGATTAAAACTAGCTGCATAACAAGCTTCTTCATATTGCTCATTTTTTGAAACGAATAATATTGTTTACTTAGGCAATGGGACTCGACTACTCAGTGGGATACCAATGTTTAAAATTTACTTTTTTTTATTATTATTATTTTTATATTTTTTCACTCATACCCATATAAAGTAGATTCTTTATCAAATATAGGCTGAAAGAAGATTTTAGAATCACTCAAAACATCTATTGTGTTTTCTTAATAATTTGATCCTTAGTATTTCAAAAATTCTTTAAATCATTAATCAATCATCGATTAAAATACCTAAAAAATTTTAAATCAGTATGAAATCAAGTATATAAGACTAATTATTACCATACTTGAGGGCATAAAAAAAATTATTTATCCTTTCCCTCCAACTTAATTTTCATTGTCCTTAATGGAGGAAAGAATAATAGAGTGTGATAAATGATAAGAAGATAACAAGAAAAGAGTTTACCTGACTTAATTTATTTCTGATCTCGATCTGGGCTTTATTTGTTCTTCATTTAGCATGGGTTTGTAGTTTCCTCCCCAACTTAATCCTGAAAGAAAAGTAAACTTTAAAAAAAAAATAGATGCAAAAAGGTAGGTTGCCTCCCAGTAAGCGCTAAGTTTAACATCTTCAACCAGACCCTATGAAAGAGTTTTAGGTATTATCAATTTTAGTACATCCTTTAGGTTTTCAAAAAGATAAGGCCAATGAAGAGGCCTTGTCATCATGGTAGAAAATCACTCATAGCATACTTTTTGATTGTTAAGCATAGCCCTAATCAATAGAGTATTCGAAGCAAGCATGCTATACCAAAATCTAAAATTATTATAGTAATCAGGAAGGAATTATGTTTGATGGGCTGAAATTGGGATTAGGGATGGTAGTTTTTGAATTTCTTCAATTATATCTTGATCTACCCCACTTTCTTTTTCAGGTATGATATATCTAGGCATCAACTCTTCCTGATCATGGCACTTTTTTCAAATCAATTTTAAATTTGCCTTTATACATTGTTTTAATATTATAGATAAATTTTCAAGGCAATCCTTAAAAATAGTGTCAAATACAGAAAGATCGCACTTAAGATTATTATCCATCATTTCAGCAATGTCCCATCCAACAGCTTCTTTATATGCTTTTTGAACACCTATAAGTTGGTCTTCCTGGGTGGATATCACTGGTAGTGTGTTTGTAGGTATATCAGAAAGTGACTTCAATTCTAAATCAGTTGGTGGTTCTAATAAGGGAGCTATTGGTGGGCTAGGTGGTGGCTTAAATTTTTCAATCCATGGTGGGATGGTTTTAAGGTAGAGTGTATCTACTTGGTCATTAACTTCTATATTGTACCCATCATCATCAAAATCATCCACCTCATCATGAGCCAAATAGGGATTTAACGAATCCTAAGAAAGAATTATGGGTGAAGCTTCCTCTAATGTGTTATTTACTTATGGTTCTTGAGAAGTGTCTATTGATTCCATCATCTCATCAATTTGTCTTCCCTTCTTGCTAAAAGAATTGGATGATTTTAGGGCACCTAGGGATGGATCCACATATAAGTAAAGTGATGGGATTGGTTCATCCCACCATTCTAATTTTTTTCTATATTTTGCTACCTCCATTATATGGTCTAATAGGGTCTTTTTGATTTTTCTAGGTTGTTTTGTGACTTCTTCTTTCTTGAGAGTTATATGTGATTGTTCAGAAAAAATTTTAGGGACATTAAAATTTCTAGCTAAGTATGGTCCCTCAGGTTCACTCTCGGGCTGACTAGGCAACTCTCGTTCCTCCTACTGATTGAATGTAAGCCCTCGCTTCTCTAGTTCTTTAAAGGTTTGCATAAAGTCATTTTGTGACTTTATCATGATTTCTAGGCATTTTTCTAAAGAATTAAGCCTTTATTCCTTTAGATTATTCAATGGTTGATTAATAAATTCTAACTCATCTACTGCTTACTGAATCCTCTCCTCAGAAGTTGACTCATTGTTATTTGGAGAAGATTGATATTATGGGTAGGACATATTATAAGGTGCATCCATAAAAGTGGGTCTTTATGGCACTACGGTAACCACTGATTGTAATTGCCATGAAAAATTTGATTGAGCCCCCCAACCTATATTGTAAGTGTCAAAGCATGAATTATTTCCTGGTTTGTAGGCAATTTGGGTTTGATCTTGCTCATACATATATTCACAAAATCAGTGTGGGCATTCACTTGCATAATGGGTGGGGCTCGAATATATTATACAAACTTGTTGTGTAGGAAGAAAAGATGGATATGAAGAGTTTCTATTGGCTATTAGACTATCTAATCTACGGGACAACTAATCCACTCTACTTTCAAGATCCATCTCAGATTGTTCTGATTATTTAAATATGTGCAATCAAGAATTCTAGATTAGAGAAATTCTCTTTTAATTATTATTTATTTTATTTTATTTTATTAGAAAGAATGAGAGAAGAGATGAGAAGAAAGAATTCTAAAAAAAAGAGCCTAGAGAATCCTAGATCTAGAGATGATATAGGAGAGTATTTTAATTTAGATTTAAATTATAATAGCAAATAAGTTAGGCAAGCATGGACTCTCTATCCTAAGATTTATCTAAATCTAGATAACTTCTAACTGCCAAGATCACCTTCAAGTTCTCTACGTAAGAAATCAGTCACTCAACTAGCCAGGTAAGTGTAAGATTGGTAGGAGTTTTTCGTTGCTTTCCTTAGACACCAATTATCATGGCTAGGTAGGCTAAGGAATCAATTAAGTGCCCACCTTTCTTCAGGATGTAATCCCTGAATCACTTATCTTAAACATCAGTCAAATAGACTAACCCTAACCCGATCCAACTCTTAAGGTTTCTTATCTTATTGAGCTCGAATATCCTTAAGGGCCAACGTCTAATTGATTTTAAATTAAGATTTGGCTCAATGTAATATGAAAGGTGGTGGTTTGTGGGCTAAGGATGATCAAATCTTCATCTTATCTCATTTAATGGGTTGTGCCCTTAAAGTACTTTATGGAGATGCAATGCAAAGAAATAAGGTATCCAAACATGTTGATTTCTTTTAAGATTTAATTAGTTTCTCTATATTAATTAAGTATTATGAGGTGTATTATTTTCTTGTTATATTATGTTATTTAAAGCAAGAAAAATAAAAGGTAAATTTTAATTAAGTTAATTAGATTAACTATATTAGGTTTTATCTAAAGTAGTTGAGAGAATCAAGCTAATTGGAAAGCCAATTATACTAGGCTTAAAAGATAACAAAATAACCTAAGAAATTAAATCAACATTTTAAGACAATAGTTTATTCTATTAATAAATTAATTATGTAAAATAAAGTAATTATTTAACTATGTAATTAAGGTAATCTACCTAGAAAGCAATTAATAAATTATATATGAAAAGCAATAAAAAGCAAAAAATTAAAGAAATCATAAATAATAGGTAATTAAGCAATTAAACTAAATTGATGGATAATAAAAAGTAAATTATTAATCAACAAAATAAAGTCTGAAAAGCAAAGGTAAAAAAAATAGTAAATAATAAACTAGAAATATAAAATAGTAAAATAAATAAATGAGTAAAGCATAAAAGGCAATAAACCAGTAAAATAAATAAGGCAATAAAATAAAGTGTACAATAAAATAAGGCAATAAAATAAATAAGATAATAAAGCATATAAAACAGTAAATAAGAAACTAATTTTTTTTTTATTTTTTTATTTTAAATTTAATTTTTTATTTTTTTATTGAAGTAATCATGCTATAATTTTTGATAATGACACTAAAAATTTGACTGCTTGTCGTTATAGCATCAAATAAAAATTAGATCCAATTTTAATATTAAGTATGATAATTGACGAGTCGGATGTCGATTTTTTCGAAGATTGAAGACTGAGTTATGTTCAATTTAATTAAAAAAATTAAAATTTAAATTAATCTTTAAAGTAGAGATTTAAAGCAGTAAATTAATGAGAATTAATTTAAATTTAGCAAATTAAAATAAGCGAAGGTAAATAATTAATAAATTAGGATTTAAGAATTAATTAAGAATAAGAAAAAAAATTGTCTAAGGTTTCAGTTCCATCTTTCAATATTCAAGTTTATAATTAATTCATGCAATCTTTCTATTGTCAATATGCAATCTTATGTGATGTATGTTTTTTTGATCTAATTCTAACATTACCTATTCTACCGAGCATGGACCATATCTAACATGATCATGATCCATCTCAAAGATATAGACTATTTAGATCATGCAATCAAAGAAGATAAACATAATTATGATTAATTCTTATAATTCATCCTAATCTAAGCACAAACTATATCTATCTACGATCACGATCTATCTTCTTAGTATAAAGTATAAGAAGAATAAATATTAAAGCATAAATCTTATAATTTATCCTAATTTGAGCATAGACCATATCTTTCCGTGATCACGATCTATCTCTTTAGTTATAAATTATAAGAAATTCAATATTAAAGCATAAATAAGAAAGGCATGTAAAAGATAAAAAAATTTTATTATTCAATAAAAAGAAATAAATGGTTCAAATTACAAACTCTCATGATCGAAGGACTTTCCTTACTTTCCTGGACACGAGACCTCTAGCCATACATAGATTTGATCTTGCTAGCTTCTGGTATATTGGAATCTCCTAAATAAAAGAAAAAGAAAAGAAAAAGAAAAAGAAAGAAGAAAATAAAAGAAAAGAAGAGAAGGGAGAGAGAGAAGGAGAGAGAAGAGAGCTTGGAGAGCCTATTTCCCCTCACAGGGGTTCTCCCTAGAATCTATGGTGTATCAGGCCCTTAAATAGAGTGAATTTGGGATTTTTTCCTTGTTGGACTCAAATTGGAGTTTAACTCAAAATCATCACCCAGAAACATTCATGACTATTGATCTATGATCAAGTGGCCTAAAATCCATCGCAAAACTACTACATCAGTGCCTAGATCGAATGAGGGCTGTTGGATTTTATTTTGGAGCGACATCGACCGTTGGATCATGCATAGAGGCAGTTGGAAATCCTGATCAAAATAGGAAATCATCTATGGCCATTGGATCTTGATCGGATGGTCCAAAACTACCTCAAAAACCTCCAAAATTAGATGCTAAACCCTTGATCAACACCCTAATCAGTTTCTCTACTATTGGATCACTACTTGGAGTGCGCTGCACCATCAGATCATGCCAAATCACCGCTGGAGTCCCTAATCAAGTCGAAAATCCTATTGATCGTTGGATGCCGACTGGCTTCGTTGAGAGCCATTCGATTGTGTATCCTTGTGCTTGTAGACTGGTTGGACTGAGAGCACCAAAAACATCCAACCAGCTGCTGCCGCATCGAATAAAAAGACCAAAATGCCACTGTACATTGTGATGGATTTTATGTAAACCTCTCAGCAGTTTAGGTCCACCATGTGTCACACATCGATTGGTTATGCTTGCTAAGCTGGGCGATCCACGCCCATTCCATGGACCGGCCAGTCGGTCCATCATGCATCAGTTTATTTTTTTCTTTTTCTTTTATTTTAAACTTGTAGGCTTCATATCTTTTTTGTCTTAGCTTCAATTTGAATGAAATTTATTCTGTTAGAATCTATAAATATTTGCATTGGTAGGCCTATTTCCTACAAAATACTAATAAAAGCATCAATTTCATCTAAATAAATATTAATTAATATATAATTTAATACTTTTATTTAGTATTTTATGATGATTATCATAAAGCCACTTGGTATAGTATCTTATATCCATCTTCAATTTATGATTATCGAACTTCTTTACCGTAAAGATTTTAGTGAATGGATCGATCAGGTTCTTCTTTCCAACAATTTTCTAAAGGTCAACATTATCTTAATCCATGATCTCCTAGATAAGATGGTAGCGGTGCAAAATATGCTTCGTCCGTTGATGTGCTTTCGGCTTCTTCGTCTGAGCAATGGCTCTAGTGCTGTCGCAGTAGAGTTGGACTGAACCATCAAGGAAGGATTTCACTCCGAGCTCGAGATGAATTTATTGGGACAATCAGTATCGTTCTGATATCAATTGCAGTGAAAACCCCTAATCTTTAGCATGGACTTGAGAAGACCTTTGACGTTCTCTATGATAGCAGATCATCGATCCACCAATCTGGATATATGATGGGGCACCTCCCTTTTTGGGCTTAAGGGAGGCGCCCCCTTTGGGATGGCAACTCTAGAGAGAAGAGAGAAGAGAGATTGAGGAAGAAAAGATCGGTATTCCAATGCATAATGAAACCTTAATACAACCTATATATTTATACATAGCTATTAGGCCCGATCAAAAACTCTCCTGGCTAATCCAATACATGAAAGCACTCACCAAGCCTATATATATGTCTTACATGCTCTCATTGCTTGGATCTAGTCCCGACCCATACATGAGTTAGCCCCCTTAAGATTTTATTGGACCAGGCCTTCAGATCCCTTGGATTAATCCCAATCTATGACTAAATAGAAAATCTTGTCCAGTTCTGTTCGCCAACATCGAGCCGGCTCTATCAAGAGCCGAGCTAGCTCATCAGCATCTCGCCTAAATCCCATCTTCTGTCTACCTAAGACAACCGACATGACTGTGCCTCGAGCCGACTTGATCTCAACCCGAGCTGGTTCGACTGCATATCCGAGCCAGCTCGCCTGTGTGTCAGTCCCTTATCTTGGTTGATTCTTTTCATTGGCTTTGGTACTTTGCTCTATCTTGTGTCCTAGGTTTTCGGAGCACCTACCAAGCCCCCTCAAGATCCTCACACTTGAACCTCAAGTCCTGTGTAGGGCTACATGCCTCCTTCACATAGGACAACTCCTATCCTAGCCCTAGAACTCAAACCCATCCTAGTCTTTCGGAGCCAACACCCTGGCTCCTTCTGTGGCCTCCCAAGGTTTGAGAGCACCATAAATCCTCATAATCTCTATCTTGGTGCTCTCAAGCCTTAGCAAACCCCTAGCAATTTCCTCCTGCATGATCCTGCTGTCACTACGCACTCTGATAGCCTCTTGTGCAAACATTGCCTCCGTCAATCCTCTTTACCTACTATGCACCCTTGAGGCCTTTGGGATGACCGCCTCCATCGCTGAAGACCTTGGCTTGCACCACCATGAAATTGTAGAAACTCTTCTACTTGATAGCTGCATTAATTGTCCGGACTTCTCTTGAGATCCTACAGCATTCCTATATCGGCACTCGCTGCATACCCTGACATGGTCTCCTTAGAACTTCGCTTGTTCATCCGCACATGCTGCTCAACCTGAAACTATGCATCTCTGGAATTGGTGCTAGGATATTGGTCCTCCTACACTCCTCTATTCTGAACTCATGTTACATCTTCACCGGTGAAGCCACCTCTGCCCTGTGCTCCACCAGAAACCGAAGTCCACCTAATGCCACAAAAGATCCTGACTCTATAACCAAGTCATCCGAGGCCAACCACCTAATGTTGCACTGTTGGGCCTGCCACTACACCTCGAACATCGTCGTTGCTCTTTCGGATCCTCTGCACTCTACGAATATGTTCGAAGCCATCTCGAATACCTCCGCAACCTACGGGCATCTTCAAAACCCAAGAGCTGATCCAATTCTTCTTCAGCAACTGAACCCTAGAAAATTTTATCGTAACACTTCTTCTCTTTTGTCCTAGCACCAACCATCGCTTCAATTGTGCCCGGAGAAACATCCTCTACCTGAATTGTGACTCTTCCTGGTGCCTCTGCAGAAGATACCTGATTCATGATACTCCCGACTGCTAGATGTCCCTGGCACTTCTTAGGACCCCTTGGCTCTCCTTGAGACCTATTTTTGGTCTCCCTAAGATGCTCCTAATACTCTTTGCTGAGATATATCTCTCGACTATTGCACCATCGAGCCTCTCTCAGTCCCGGTGCCTCTAGGAAAGTACTACTGCAGCACTCTAGTGCTCCCTACCTTGTCTCTATGCTGCTCTACAGCCATCAAGCCCTAACCTACTAGACCTCCATGGATCATCCATCTTCATCACCCCTAAGGTTTCGCAAATCCATGCTCTGGTCAAACCACTGAATGCATCCCCAACTACTTCTCACCTTCCTACAACCGAAGGACATATAGTTGCTTCTTCAGCCTTCCCTTGATCATTATCCCTTGGGAAACCTCTCTTCATCTGCTAAACAGTCCCACACTATCCATCTTCATAGAGAATCCTATCACCCATCATACACGCCGGTCTTTCCAACCAAGATCGATCAGAAAATTATGCACCCAAACTTTCTACCCTGAGAAAAACCCTTTCCGTTAATCCTCTCAGCCTCCTCCTTCAATCCGCTTCTCTCGATTGGCCAAACCATAGCAATAACAAAGGTAGATTTAAGATATACATGGAATACTTGTACAGATTTCTGATTTCTTATTTTATGACTTCTCCTTCTCTTCCACTCACCATCAGGCTCTGATACTAAATATTGGGACAATCAACACCGCTCTGATACCAATTGCAGTGGAAACTCCTGATCTTTAGTATAGGCCTAAGAAGACTTTTGACGTTCTCTATGGTAGTAGATCACCGATCCACTAATCTGGATCTGTGATGGGGCGCCTCCCTCCTTGGGCTTGAGGAAGGTGCCCCCCTTTGGGGTGTTAACTCTAGAGAGAAGAGAGAAGAGAGATTGAGGAAGAAAAGATTTGTATTCCAATGTATAATGAAATCCTAATACAACCTATGTATTTATACATAACTATTAGGCTCGACTAAAAACTTTTCTAGCTAACCCAATACATGAAAGCACTCATCGAGCCCATGTACATATATCTCACATGCTCTCATCCTCTAGATCTAGTCCTGATCCATACATGAGTTAGCCCTCTTAAGACCTTATTGGATCAAACCTTAAGGCCAAATAGAAAATTCTGTCCAGTTCTATTCGCCAACGTCGAGCCGGCTCTGTCGGAAGTCAAGCTGGCTCAGCAACATCTCACCTAAATCCTATCTTCTATTTGCCTGAGACAGCCGGCTTGACTGTGGCCCGAGCTGGCTCGACTGCATATTCGGACCACCTCGACTGTGGATCAGCCCCTTGTCTTGGCTGATTCTTTTTCTTATCTTTGGTTCTTTGCTCCACCTTATGTCCCAGATTTTTGGAGCACCTATCAAGCCCCATCAAGGTCTTCACACCTAAACCTCGAGTCCCATGCAGGGCTACACACCACTCTCAGCTAGGACAACTCCTGTCCTAGCCCTAGGACTCACACTCATCCTAGTCTCCTCGAGCCAACATTCTGACTCCTCTTGTGGCCTTCCAAGACTTGAGAGCACTATAAATTCTCATAGAATTTTCTTAGCCACACAGCTTTCTTCATAGCTTCGAATGATGCAATATATTTTATCTCACAAATTGAGTTAGCCATAGTATACTGCTTGAAACTTTTCTAGTAGACAACTTCATTGTTAAGGATAAACACATAACCTAATACACTTTTACTTTCATCTTGATCAAATTGAAAACTAGAGTTTGTAAATTCCTTAAGTTTCAAATCTGACTCACCATAAACTAACCACTAGTCCTTAGTATTTCTTAAATACTTAAGAATATTTTTTACAATCTTTCAATGGTCCTCCTCTGGATCAGATTGGTATCTACTCACTACTCTCAGTGAATATGCTACATCTGATCTCGTACGTATCATGACATACGTGATAGAACCCACTACCAAGGCATATGGTATTTTACTCATATGCTCTCTCTCTTGAGGTGTTGTTAGACAATCCCTCTTCAAGAGAGAAATTTCATGGCCTATTGAAAGATAACCCTTTTTAAAATTTTTCATGCTGAACCGCTTCAACACAGTATCTATGTATGTGGACTAGGATAACCCAAGCATCTTCTTAGATCTATTCCAATGGATCTTTATCCTTAGGATATAGGATGCTTCTCCTAAGTCCTTCATGGAGAACTGAGATGGCAGCCAAACCTTTATTTCTTGTAATGTTGGGATATTAGTCTCAATTAAGAGAATATCATCCACCTACAATACAAGAAATACCGTCACTAAACTATTTGTCCATTTATATGCAGGGCTCTTCTCCATTCTTAATGAAGCCATACATTTTGATTGTCTTATCAAAATGCATGTTTCAACTCCGAGATGCCTGCTTCAACCCATAAATGGATCTCTGAAGCTTGCACACCTTGGACTCATCTATGGATGTGAACCTTTTAGGTTGTATTATATATACCTTTTCATCTAACTTTTCATTTAGGAAAGCTATCTTCACATCCATCTATTAAATTTTATAGTCTAGATGAGCAGCTATTGCATGCATAATCCGAATGAATTTGAGCATTGCCATAGGTGAAAACATCTCTAAAGAGAAAATCTAAGATTTCATGCATAGATTTTAAAACATTTTTGAAAATAGCAGATGCAGAAGACTTAGATTAATCATATTAATCAACTAAAGTATGTAAAAAATACCTAGATCTAGAATCTTATGATATGATATTAGCATGTATTAAATCTAAAAAATAAATACCTAGAAGGTATTGATCATATCAATATCGATCAGATCTAGATCAAATCTAGAACACTATAGAGATTAGATCTCTATACTTGATTGTGGATCAAGAACTCTACTTGCTATTGTCATGGATGAAAGCATTGCTTAGAGCCACATATGTTGTCTAGCCTTTATAGGTTGTCTACACAAGGCTTCGAGGTTGATCATAGGTCTAGTGATCAGAAATCTACATAGCGTTCTAGCACCTTGCAGATCCCTCCTTGATGATTGATCTTGAATCTTGTTCTCTAGATTTTTTGAACCTTCCATGGAATGAAGAAGCTGAGGAGGACTTAGGAGAGATGATCTTCCTTTCAAATCACTCAAAGATCTATGGAAGGAGGAGGAATAAAACTCTAGAGAAGAACACCTTCTTCTCTCTTTCTTTTCTCTCACCAAGACACACCAAAATTATGTCCTAAAGAAACCACACACCCCAAGGATTAATGCACCCAATATTCCCATGCCCGAAGCCTCTATCCCATGGTCTATCACCTCTAAATAGGGAGATAATGTGGAATCCTTTTCTAGGTCTAATTCCTAGAAAGGCATGTCCAAAGAGGGCAATTGTAGGGGGTGCGCAACTCTTGGGTGCCTCTTCCTTTTTCTTGGCATGGGATAACTAAAATGCATGCAAAATAGCATTCTTTTCTAGTGCCAAAATCAGATCAAATTTGATTATAATAGGCACCTCTTAGTGGATAGAGTTTGGGGAATCAAAAACTCTATCAAACATAGTCCTAGGTCAAAATAGCTTGCTTGTTTTGACCTAGTCAAAATTTATTTCCAAACCAACTTCAAAGGAGGCGTGCATGGGGCTCTTGGGTGTGAGAAACTTCATGCAAAATATCAGAACAAGGGGCATGGGCATGGGAAGTGTAGGTGCCAAGGAAGAGAGAGAGTCCTTGTCCAACTAGGCTCTCTAGTTTTTCTTTACTCAAACCAAAATTTAAATCCAATTAAATTAAGATTGGTGCAACCTAATTAAGGATGATTGTAGTCCAACTAAAATCTTATTTAAATTTAATTAAATTATATTTAATTTAATTTAAATCTAAATTTAATTAGAAATTAAGTGCACATAAGTCCTAATTGAATAGGAAATTGATCTTCCTTGTAATTGGCTTATCCCATAAACTAATTAGACTTGACCTAATCAAGTCTAAAGTAAATCTAGTTGAATCTTATTCAATTAAAATCGATCTCAGCCCTAATGCTCAATCAAATCGAGTCAATTAGTAATTTAATTACTAATTAATCCTCCTGCAATACTTATACTAGATCAAATATCAATCGTATTGACTGTTTGATGCTAAAGTAACTCATAATCATTGATCAACTATCTAATTAGATTGAAATCTCTAATATGTGTGACTCTATAGGTTTGAACCTAAGCCAGTAATATAGTAATAAATTTTTGTACCAATTAAAATGAACATTTAGCAATGGTACCCGACATTCGGATAGGTCGAATGTATGTAAAGCAACATTTTAGAACCTATTCAAATATGGTTACTATATAATTCATTCCTTTGACCTCTATGTTTAGAATGACTCAAGATTAAATTGTCAATCCTAAAATAGGACATCCATAATATATTTCAAAGCAATCAGTCCTATGGCTCCTCACAAGGACTACCTGGCCAAGATTTTGCTAAATTAAAATTATAATTCAACATAGCTCCAAAAATCTAAGAGTGGTTAATCCCATCTTTACTTACACACCGACTTTATAAGTACTTGACTATGTCTATAAACCTTTAATCATTGAATTAGAAATTTAAGTAGTCTGACACCAAAGCATAGTGAGTTGCTTGCAAGTCATGTTGGTGATCTCAGGTCGGAGGGATACTTATATCCATATTCTTTCTGAGAAATTCTTAATAGCAGAATGCTCTGAAGTTGGTTACATGCTGTGACGATGTACCTCTACATCTCATCTATTAGAAAATATGTTCCAAAGCCAATCATCAGCTTGTTAATGGCTGAGCTATTTTATGTAAATAGATATGAATTGATAATTAATAAAATATTATTTAACTTTTTTATCACAACTATGTACATCTTCTAATGAACTTCTATATTATGATGAAGTCCTTAGGACTATTTAGAATCGATAAAGGAGGATTTATCATTTAGTCTTTAAACCTATTCATAATCAAACGATATGCTATTATAATGATGATAGCAATATCAAGTATAGATCGTTGTGTGTTATATAGATTGATTGTCCTCTTAATCAAGAAGTATAGAGATACTGATATGGCGTACAGGTGAGACATAAGAGTATATCTGCACTGAATGTGATCACATTAGAGCATTTTGCTATCAAGACTTACTTCAAAGGAATATGGGTATAAGTGTCTATCAGATCTGATATCACCATGGTGACTTGCAAGCAACTCACTGTACTTTGGTGTCAGACTACCTAAATTTCTAATTTAGTGTCAAAATATTTTTGGGTGCAGTTAAGTACTTGTTAAGTTGGTGCGAGTCAAGATGGGATTGACCCCTCCAAGTAAAATTGGAGATAGTGCATCACTTTAATTTAGTATAGCAAGACCTCAATTAGGGCAATCCATGTGATGGATTTAAAATTTGAAATAGAATGTGGATGACTTAATTAGGATTGATAGTTAAAACCTAGGTCATCCTCTTAGCATTCAAGGTCAATGGGATGAATTATATGATAATCATATTCGAGTAGGTTTTAAATGTTGCTTCGCAAAAATTTGACCTATCCAAACATCAGGTAATATTTCTAGATGGTCACTTCGATTGGTATAGAAATTAATTCTTATGCTACTAGCTTAAGTTCCAACTTACAGGGTCACATTCAAAAGACGTACCTATCTGATCATGTTGTTGATTGAAAGTCTCATTGGACTAGGACTCTAGAGTTTCACTGGGTTGGGACTCTATGATCAAGAGTTCTATTGGATTGGAACTCTATGATTAGGAGTCCTACTGAGCTAGGACTCTATAATGAAGAGTCTCACTTGATAGGAACTTTATGGTCTGGAGTCCTACGAGATGGTGACTCTATGATCAGGAGTCCCACTGGATGAGGACTCCATGATCAGGAGTCCTACTCGACTGAAACTCTATCGTTAGAGGATTAGTTAGTAATAAGATTACTAATTAGCTTAATTTAATTAAGCAAATAAGATTGGATCAAACCTAATTGAATTTGATTAAATTTGGTTTGATCCAATTAGGTTATCGATGATCTAATCACTAAGAAAGATTGGTTCGTGATTTGATCAAGATTTTGACTTGATCAAATTTTGATTTGATTAAGATTTAATGAAGTCAATTTAAAGTCTAATTTGATTGGGTTTGGTCTTACTAATTTAGTTTTAATTTGACTAGAATCAAATAAGAAGACCAAAGTCCAAACTAGTTGGACTAGTTCATGCACCAAACTCTCTGTGTCATCCTATGTCCACACACAATTCTCTCACACAAATTTATGATTTGCATGAGATCATAGAGTCCACACCAAGTCTTTCCCACATCCTCATTGGATAGAATTTGGTTGGACTACTATAGAATAGGGCTACGATACTGGTTCAGAATCGCTGCCATAGTCTAGAAAATTGCTGCCATAACCTATGGCAGTGGTTCGATAATCACTGCCACTTTGGCCATCATCATAGGTCTATGGTAGTGATTTTTATAGCAATTCTTTGAACCGCTGTATAAAGAGCCTATGGCAGTGGTTATTTGAACCGCAATCATTTTCAACCTATGGTAGTGGTTATAAAACTGCTGTCATATCATGTATGCTAGTGGTTACAGAACCACTGCCATAGGTCAGCTATGGTAGCAGTTATAGAACCGCTACCATAGCTTCTATGGTAAAGGTTCATAGAACCGCTACCATAGCTTTTATGGTAAAGGTTCAAAGAACCGCTGCCATAGTCTCTATAGCAGTAGTTATGAAACTGCTATGATAGATCTATTGCATCAGTTGGCACATGATCTATAGCAGCAATTGGCATGCCTACGATAGTGATTTTACAACCACTACCATAGATTTTGAATAATAAAAAAATATAATTTTTTTAATTTTTATTTTTTTACTTGATAAATGCAATTCAATATATAATACAAGAAAATATTATAAATATGATAATATTTTTAAAATGCTCAAATTTTATTACTAAATAAAATTTATTATAATATTTAAAAAAATATATCAAAAGTCTACTAAATCTACATCTAAGTCATCATCATTAGGAGAAGTAGGAACTAGAGCTGGAACACCAGCTAACATGTCCTCAAAGCCCATGAAGTCAGCTCCAAAACACATGCTGAGCCTCATCACCATAGCAATCATGAGGCCCTATAGCCTAAGCTGTCTGCTTCCTAGCCTGAGCAGCCTTCTATCTAGCTTAATCTACCTACACCCTAGCCTAAGCTGTCTACACCAATGCCTCCTCAAGCTGCTCCTAATTGATGACACTAGAAGCATGTGAAGAGATGCTTGCCTCAGATCAGTAGCTCATCGGCGTATGTCTGAGCCTACATCGGATCCTTCCAGAGTGGTCAGGCCCTAAGACCTGAGATAGATGGTCATGAGAGCCAGTGGTATCCGGGCCCTAGCTAGCGAGCATGTCTAACTATTCTTGTAATTATAAATTCAAATAAAATATCTAAAAAATGCTATAATACTAATCATACTAATATATTTATTACTTACAAAAATCCTCCTGATCATGATATTCATGAGCTTGCCCTTCTTATCCGTACGGTTGGATAGGAATATTTTGCTATAGCTGGGCATCACCCCATCTCTCATCAGCTATAATAATGGATTAATTTATTAAAAATATATAAAAAAAATATTAATTTAATTTATCTAATAAGAATCAAAATTCATTATCTTTCTATCACACGACTAGCCATAGACTCATGGCCAAGAGTGTGCGTGTACTCCTGAGCTGCTCGATTCTTCTAGTTCTGACGGGAGGCGGTCTAAAAAATATTTAAATAAATAATAAATATTTAAAATATTCAAATATAAATTTAAGTGTATTAAAAAATTTAAAAATTAAAAATTAAATCTTGAACTCCTGGCTCCTCTAATGCCTAACCATCCCCTCCAAATGACTCGGGAGACAGTCCTGTATCTAAGGAACAAACTCCTTCAGAGTGTTTCGTCAGTGCTCGAGCCATCCCCTATGGAGCTTGACTTTGTAGCCCCGGCACAACTCCCCAATCTTCTTCAGTCGGGCATCTTGAGTCCTTTCGTGATCTAGGAAGTTGTAACTTCTCTGCACAAAATTATCAGAAATTAGTTATGAAATTATTCTAATCAAACATAGTGTAAACATATCAAACTTATAAATATAATTAATATACACTTACCCATATCTCCTTCCATACCCGATCTCTAATACTAGCATCCATTAATCTCTAATCTATGGGCAGTACTGGAATGATATCGGATCGTAGCACAAGCACTCCAAAAAAGGAATACATCTCTCATGCGGTCTCCTCTACTGGCCTTCCCTCCACGTCGTACTGCACCATCATTTGATGCTGGCGGTTCCACATGTGTAACATCCATGTGGGACTGCAAAATATCCTAGTAGATGATGCTTAACATAATATTAAGTTATGAATATATTTTAATTTATGAATATAAAATAATAAATAATTTATGAATAATATTAAATTTAATAATTTAAAATATAATATTAAGTTATGTATATACTTTAATTTATGAATATAATAATAAATAATTTATGAATAATATAATAAATTTAATATTATATTCATTAAGCATAAAAAATCATATTAACATGCTAGCAATCTAAGTCATAGAATGTATATGTGCTTAAAGAGATAAATTAATAAAAAATTTAAAGAATATAAATTAATAAATAAATCAATAAATAAATTAATAAAAAATTAATAAAAATAGTGGGGCCAAAGGATAGAGCTAGAGGGAGCCGAAGTTGGTGGCGGGATTGAGGGAGGCGGCGGCGGTGGGTGGGCCAGTATGGGGTGGTAACTAGGGCCAAGGTGAGAAGAGAGAAAAAGAGATAGAGGGAGGCGGGTGGGGAGGCAGTTGGCGATGGGGTAGCTGGGCGGAGGGGCGAGTTGGCAGTAGGGAGGGTAGCTAGGGCTCGGGTAGAGAGGGAGAGGGAGAGAGAGAGTGGAGGCTAGGAAGATGAAAAGATTGGTATGGAGCAAAAATTTATGCCGAACCTATGGTAGTTATTTTTGAAACTACTGCCATAGGTCTATTATAACAATTATTAAAAACTGCTACTATATATCTTATAGCAGCGGTTAACAATTGTAGCAAGAAGCTTATAGCAGCGACTTTTGCCAACCACTACTATAGATGTAGATATGAAATTTTTATATTTTTTTTAAATATGGTATAATTTTAAAATTTAAAGCCTATCTTCAATGATCATTATCTAAGTAATTATCATTAGAATATCATCACAAAAGATTGCCTTGATTCGATAGTCCTAGCTATGTCGATCGATAAAATTTGATTTCAATGGTTATGAATGACCGCATGATAATCTAATAGATAAAGACTATCGATTGATCCAAAAATATGCAATGATGATCTCAGTGCCATTTGTATCATACTATCAAAGTTTTATTTTAATCGTATATCATTATCATGATCAATTTAGTGCAGAATGATTTTGGTTGTTAAATAAGAAATGAGTGATCAAAGGATCAGAAAACATCCGATTATGAGATAATTTTTTAGATAGATGATCTTAGCTATTACATTAATCATTTTTATGGTGGTGATCATAAAATTTAAACCACAGGTTTAAGGATTATTCAAAACTATAAGTCACTCGATATCCATTCTTAAACTCTTTTAGTAATTATACTTGTGCTTTTGCAAGATTTGCTTAACATGAATAGTTCATACAGAAATAATTTAGATTTTATGATCATCATCATATAAAATAATTAAAATTATAGCCAAGATCATTTAACTAAAAAATTATCTTGTAGTCGAACATCATTTGGCTTTTTGATCTCTTATTTCTCATTTAATGGTCAAAATCATTCCATATTAAATTGACCATAATAACGATATCTGATTGAAGTGAAACTTTGATAGTATGCTACAAATACCACTGAGATCATCATTGTAGATTTTTGGATCCACCAATGGTCTCCATCTATCAGATCATCATGTCATCGTTCATGATCGTTGAAATCAAATTTTACTGATCTATGAAGCTAGGGATATCGGATTGATGCGATCTTTTGTGACAACATTCTAATGATAATTATTAAGATAATGAATGGTGAAGATGTACATTAAATTTTATAATTATATAATATTTAGAAAAAAAATAAAAAAAAGATATAACAGTGGTTATAAGGAACCGCTACAATAGACTGTACCTATGATTGCAGTTATAGCTAATTGTTGCCATAGTTTCAATCTATTGTCATGGTTATGGCTAATCACCACCATAGGTCCGATCTATGGTAGGATCTATGGCAACGGTTCATTAATTGTTATCATAGATCTGATTAACCACTACCATAGGTCAATCTATTATAGTGGTTTTATGTAACCATTGCTATAGGACGACCTATGGCAGTAATTGACAATAACCGCTACTATCTGTCAAACCTATGACAACGATTATTCCTAACCACTGCCATAGAGTCTATTGCAGTAATTTTTAAAATCGCTATAGTAGTATGTGCTATTGTTGCCCCATTCTGTAATAGTATTGATTTCAAATTCTAATCCAAAAGAGTTTGTACTGAATGAGAAATAGAGTTTCACCCTTACCTTATGCTATTGCCCACTTCTATCTAAGTCTTTATCTTTTGTGTGCCCACTTAAGAACAATTTTTCGTGATAATAATCAGTAAGAAGGGGCCAAAATATATCAAGGGTTATGAGGAACTTAGGTGGGAACCCTCAAGGCATGAGAGAAAGAGAGAAGAAAGCAATCTTCTCTAGGGTGAGTGTTTAAGGCATGATCCAAGGTTTCGATTTTGGGAGAAAGAGAAATAAGAGAGAAAAAGATTTTTTCTATTCTTCTTCTTATCACCTTCATCCTCTAGTGACTCATCTTCAACTTTGAAAAGTCCGAGAGGCTCGAAAAATGAGAAGAGATCAGATCTGCCCGACATACGATCATCATACGATCTAGCAGTCCCAGAAGATTGGATCCATGAAGAACTTCGAGTGGACAATCTATAGAGGCCGAACATCCTATGTGGCTGCAAGCAATATTCAAATCTTCTTATCTAAAAGTTCCAACAGTGAAGTTCAGTGTCCCATGCTCAGGTATAAGATTTTGAACCTTAATTGTTAGATCTAAAAGGTAGATTTAGGTTTCAACATCGATGTGATCGATGGTGATGCTTTTATTTTTCAAATTTTTATGCATGTTATTTTTTATATTATAGATTCTTAGGTAAGTATTTTAGATCTAATCCTAAGCATATAAAATATATTAAAATATTTAATCATTTAAATCTATATTAAAAAGTTTTAAAATATGCTTAGAATGCCTGTCGGTTTTCTTTCAATGGTATCAGAGCCATAGATTCTTATAATATGATTTACATGCATGTTTGGTCTGATTTTGGTTATTTAGATTAGATCTAAATAAATTATTTAATAAAATTTAAAAAATAATATATTGCACATACTGATTATAAGGTTGTCCTGCTGTATGATTTACCTCTTACAGTGGAGTGATTATTCTAGCATGTGCTGATCTATGAATGGAAATTATAAAATTGTTAGATTAGATCTAATTCATTTATAATTTATTTTTAAAATTAATTTTTAATATTTATTTTTAAAATTATTTATAAATTTTTTTTTTAAGATTTATGTGCAAAAAATAAATTAGTTCTAAGGTACTAAACCCCAATCCATCAGTCTTGAACTTAATTAAGAATTGAGTATTGTTTAGGATTTAGAATTGTGAACCATGATTGATGTTGCTTATGCCATAGGTATAGCAAGTAGATTTCAGACTGATCTATTAGAAGATCACTGAAAAGTAGTAAAAAATATTCTTAAATACTTTAGAAGGAGTAAGGATATTTTCTTAGTATATGGTGGATCTGATCTTAAACTAGAAGGATATTTTTACTCTAGTTTTCAATCAGATTCAGATGATAGTAAATTTATTTTAGGATATGTCTTTACTTTAAAGGAACCACTGAGGCAATGAGTTAGAATAGCTTCAAGCAGCAAACTATAGCTGACTCAACCACTAAGATAGAATACATAGGTACAAGTGAAGCTATCGAGAAAGCTATCTAGATGAAATAGTTCATTACTAAATTGGGTATCGTTCCTAAAATTGAGAACTTAGTACCACTTTACTGTAATAATACTGAAGCAGTTGCTCAAGCAAAGGAACCAAGGTCTCATCATAAATCCAAGCATATTCTAAAACACTTCCACCTCGTTCATGAGATTGTCGAGAGACAAGATGTAATCACTGAACAAGTAGAAACAAAGAACAATATAGCAGACCCGTTCACAAAGACTTACAATGGCGATAATTTGATTGCCACCTTGATTATATGGGATTAAAATATAAGAGCGATTGTCTTTAGTGCAAGTGGAAGATTTGAAGGAATATGCCCTACAAGCTAATTGAAATATGTATTTTGATGGATTATTTTTTCATCTTCTAGACTCATGTAATTATATTTTTATAAATAAATAAAGATATTTATATTTCATCATATGCTGCATCTTATTATTATTTAAGATTATGATGAATCCCATAGATTAGGACTATGATTTTAGGATTATGATGAGATCATACCTGTGAGAACTAAAACTCTACAATCCTAATCTAAAATATTCTTGATCAATAGAGCATTGAGTTGGGGATCAATGTTTTTAGTAAGACTGGTACATTCTGAAGGGAAATCCTGATTTCTCGATCCAGGTTCGTTCAGATCTGATTAGATCAAGAGATATATTTCAAAAATTTTTCTCTTGATCCCAATCAGATTTTGATATATTTCAGATCTGATTCTTATTATTTTAATAAAATAAAATTAAAAGATAAATTAAATCAAATTTAATTTACCTGATCTGGGTAATCCTATTACCCTGTTGATGATCCTGTTTGCAGCGGAAGGTTCTGGATCTTAGCCATGCAAGCGCCTGGCCTCTATCGGTATCCACTCGGGTTGGATCTGGAGATCCTCTTCTTCTCTATCACACCTCCAAAAATCAGATCTAGATCTGATCTGGAGGATCTTCAAAACTCTTTTGAAGATGAGCAGTCGTCCTTTGCAGCAGCGCAGCCTTCTTATTTTTGATCGCCTTTCTTTGATCTGAATCGCACCAACCAAGGTCCAAAACTCCTTTTGGACGTGGAGAGCAAGGGGAGAAGAGACTATGGACGTGGAGAAGGAGGGGAGAGGCAGCCTTGGGGCATGGAGAAACTATGATCTCATCATATCTCTGTATCTCATACAATCTGAGTTGGATACAGGGTCTTATTTATAGACTAGCTGTGATCCAACTCCTCTTCTTCCCAACCAATCACAACCCTTTGTGAAATCAGATCTAAATCTGATTGGTGGGAATAGAGACCCCTGGATTCCTCCTTAGAGGGCACCTAAGACCAGTCAAAGTTGGTTCTTAGAAGAACTCTAATTGGAATCCAAAAAGGAGATGGAGTCCTTGTCCAACAAGGACTCCTAGGCGCCTCCAACTTGGGCACACGCCTAGGGTGGCGTGCGCCCTTCTCCTTGCCAGGTTCTGGCAGGGGGACAGGCCCCCACCAGCTCTCCAATAGGTGCATGACATGTGGTCAAAAGTCAAAGTGTCAATGGTCAATGTTTGACCAGTCAAAGGTAGACTTTTGACCAAAGTCAAAGAACAAGAAATGGCAGGTGACCAAAAATGGTAGGTAGTGTCTTACAAATAAGACAACCTTTTCTGACTTGGACAACCTCCTGTCAGACCATATGAAGGCCTCTGTTTGAGCACAAACTCCTTTGGCTCAGACAGGACAACTTATTTATGATAGCAAAAGAAGAACGTTAGGTTCAATCGAGTGCTAGCACGATTTCCTTGAACCTAATTGAATCTCATTCAGATCAATTGAACTAGATCAGTTCAATTGATGATCACCAGATTCAAACCCTTGTTTGTGTGACCCAGTTAGGTTCAGTTCTGTATGGTAATGGGATATGTCATGATCTCTATCATCGACATCATCGAAACTCCTTTCGATGGATCAGAACTCTTCTGATTCGAACAGCTAGAATGATCGATCATCTAAATCATTCTAATTGCTCCCAAAATCCACCAGTGACACCTAGCAGTATATGGTGGCAACCCATCAGAGCTGAATGCGAACCTCTTGGTGCAGCTACCTGTGTGATTCCAGTTCTTCTATCTTGAGCCCCGATCAGATTAGGGTTAAGGTGAACTCGTCAAACCCTAGTCTCTGTCATATGATGTAATCATTCGATTCGAGTCCAATGTGAAAATCTAAATAGAAACTCTTTCTATTATTTCACTCTACCATGGCCATGGATTTCTGGACTTGATTCTCATGATCATCATAGGGCTACTCCTCTACCACCGAGGTAGATAGATTCCATCTTGATGCAATCCAGTTCCTACAATGAACATGTCATAGCCAACATACACCTCAGGGTTCCATATGGCTAGGAGACCGAGTAATGGTGTAGTCAAACTATAACACCCTCAAGGTGAACTGCCGATGCATCTCAGGTCAAAGAACCAGACACACTACTGCAGCATCGAGTCAGTCATTGACGAGAAGGTAGACTCCCTAATGACTACTCGAGGTGGTCACGCTCAGTGCCCTCGTTCTCTAACGAGTACCTGTACTCTCGCTCCGGTGTCTCCACACCGTAGACTCAAGACTCATCTACTAAAGAGAAGCGATTGTACACCAACCTTCCGGATCAATCACCATCCTCGTGATGATCCTATGGTCAGGAGCAATTTATGAGTTAATAATGATTATTCATGTCTTAAATTTTCAACTCTTGAAAATATGAATTATCATTACCATTAACTCAAAGGATGTATCACAGACACTAAATACACATATGTGATAGAAAATAACCCATTTATTGATTTTAGTCAAAATTATAATTTTGCCCCTAGAAGTGTATTACAAGTGTCAGCCAATTCTGGCTTCTAGGGCACATATATCTAACAATCTCCCACTTGTCCTAAAGCCAATTGGCTACAAGTCTAAGTCCCATCTTCTCAAGGTGGGCTTCGATCTTTTGTTGGCCCAACGGCTTTGTAAGTGGGTCTGCCACATTATCTGCGGAGTTGACTCTCTTGACCTCGACGTAACCCTTTTTGAGGTAATCATGGATGGGGTGGTATCACCGTTTGCTTGGAACTCTTCCAGCACAAACAGTCTGCCAGATGTCGACTTTCGATCATCTATATCAGACATGAAATCTGAGTCTGTGTATCCCTGGACCAGGAGTTCTCCGTTACCAAAGACCAAGCATCATATCCTTAGTTCTTCTCAAGTACTTAAGGATACATTTCACAGAAGTCCAGTGTTCTTCACCTGGATTTGACTGATATCTGCTTGTGACACTCACAGCATGGGCTATATCAGGTCGTGTACATAGCATGGCATACATGAGGCTCCCTATTACAGAAGCATAAGGGATCTTGCTCATGCGTTCTATTTCCTCAGGTGTGCTAGGGCACATCTTCTTGGAAAGATGAATACCATGTCTGAAGGGTATTAATCCCCTCTTAGAGTTTTCCATACTAAACCTCTTTAGTACTTCCTCTATGTACATCTTCTGTGAAAGTCCTAGCATCCTATTCGGTCTATCCCTATAGACCTTAATTCCTAGAATAAAGGATGCTTCACCTAGGTCTTTCATGGAGAATTCCTTGGACAACCACATCTTGACTGATGTCAACATGGGAATATCATTCCCAATAAGGAGGATGTCATCCACGTACAATACGAGGAAGACAACAGCGCTCCCACTGACCCTTTTGAAAACACATGGTTCCTCTTCATTTTTGATGAAACCAAACATTTTGATCACATCATTGAAACGAGTGTTCCAGCTCCGAGATGCTTGCTTAAGTCCATATATGGACCTTTGCAGCTTGCAAACCTTGTGATCAGTATCACTGGATGTGAAACCTAGCGGCTGTTCCATATAGATATCTTCCTCAAGATATCCATTTAGGAATGCCGTTTTCACGTCCATTTGCCATATTTCATAATCGAAAAAGGACTGCAACAGCAAGCAATGTGCGGATGGATTTTAGCATAGCTACTGGGGAAAAGGTATCCTGATAGTCTATGCCTTCACGTTGACTATAACCTTTTGCCACCAATCTAGCCTTGAATGTCTCCACATTCCCATCTGCACCAATCTTTCTCTTGAAGATCCATTTACATCCAATAGGTACTATACCTTCTGGTGGATCTACCAAGGTCCAGACTTGGTTTGAGTGCATCGAGTCAATTTCTGACTGCATTGCCTCTAGCCATTTCTCGAAGTCGATATCTGATATCGCCTCGTTGTAGGTTTTGGGATCATCTCCATGAGCACCATTACCTACGAGGAACATTTCCTCTACATCCTCTGAAACAATACCTAAGTATCTTTCAGGGGGACGGAAAACTCTTTCCGATCTACGAGGTGGAGGAGGTAGTGTTCTTATTGGCTCAACCTGATTTGGTTCCACTTGGTCCTTAGCTCGTTCTGCTTGTGAGACTTTCTCATCAAGCTTGATCTGTTTTCCAATGCCGCTATCTTGAATAAACTATTTTTCAAGAAAGATGGCATGTCGACTCACAATCACATTGTGGTCTTCTGGAATGTAGAAATAGTATCCTAATGACTCTTTAGGATATCCTATGAATCAAGCTCTAAAGGACCTAAACTCTAACTTGTCCGCTTGTTGTCTTTTGACATGAGCCGGACAACCCCAAATTCTGAGATGACTCAGACTTGGTTTCTTACCGTGCCATATCTCATACGGTGTGGTAGGAATGATTTTAGAGGGAACCCTATTTAGTAGATAGATTGAAGTTAACAATGAGTGTCCCCAAAAAAAATCAGGGAGGTCTGTGAAGCTCATCATGGATCGAACCATATCTAATAGAGTCCGATTTCTCCATTCTGAAACCCCGTTGAGTTGAGGTGTTCCTGGTGGAGTCCATTGAGAGACTATGCCATTATCCTTGAGATAGTCTAGGAATTCCCTGCTAAGGTATTCACCTCCTCGATCTGATCGAAGAACCTTAATGGGTTTTCCTGTTTATTTTTCTACTTCATGTCTGAATTCTTTGAACTTTTCAAAGGCTTCAGACTTGTGTCTCATAAGATACACATACCCATACCTAGACAGATCATCAGTAAAGGTAATGAAGTAGACAAAATTGCCTCTAGCCGGCACATCAAATGGGCCGCACACATCAGTATGTACTAGGGCAAGGAGATCTGTGGCCCTCTCCCCATGTCCAACAAAAGGGAGTTTGGTCATTTTGCCTTGAAGACAGGATTCACAAGTTGGATGTGACTCAGAAGTCAATGGACTCAATAGCCCATTTTTCTCCAATTTGTTGATCCTATCTTCTGCTATATGACCTAATCTCAAGTGCCATAGATATCTGTCATTTGGACTATCCCTAGGTCGTTTGGCATTCACGTTTTGCTCGAATAATGAGCATACCTCCAGAAGGACCTTCCTTCTTGTTCTTCAGGGTGGCCAGGTAAGTAGGGCAGTTCCGCTTCCAATGGCCGTCGCTGTTGCAATGGAAACACTTTCCTTTGCCATCGGCCTTTTTCTTCGATTCTGCCTTCTTCTTCTTTGGTCCTTCCACCTTTTGCTTTTTCACAGACTTCTTTTTCTTTCCATAAGACTTTCTTTTGGAAGAAGTCCATTCCATAGCAAGAACTGAGCCTTTAGAACCTTTCATAGAAAGCTCAGCGGTAACCAGCATATTCATTAACTCGGCCAAGGAATTCTGAAGTTTATGCATGTGGTAATTCATGATGAATTGCCCATATGCATCAGTCAAGGATTGCAGAATGATATCGTTCTGCAGGTCCAAGTCCAACTTCACACCGAGCTTCTCAAGCTCTTCCATGTCCTTGATCATTGTCAGATAGTGATCTTGGACTGACTGCCCATCACGCATCTTAGCCTTAAAAAGTCATTTCGTGACTTGATATTTGGCTGCGCGACTCTGTTCACCAAACATCTCCTACAGGTGAGCCAACATTTGGCGAGCAGTCCCGATATCCTCATGTTGGCGCTGGAGCTCATCAGACATCGAGCCCAACATGTAATATCTGGCCTTATTATCTTCGTCAATCCATTTTTCCAGAGACGCTCTCTGTTCAACAGATGGACGGGCTGGTAATATGGGAGGGTCCTGGTCCAAAACATAGGTTAACTTCTCGGAACCCAAAACAATTTTGTAGTTCCTGAGCCAATCTTTATAATTGGGTTCGGTCAGTCTATGTGTGTCCAGGATACGTGCCAATGGGTTTGACGCAGACATATTTCTGTAGAGAGTCAAAGATTCTAGTTAGATACTGTAATTTTGACTTGACCAATTTATTTAGGAATTTTATTTTTAAACAAATTAGCTCCCACTATTTTCTCGGATCCCTACACTCTCTCTGTAGAGATGCAAAAATCTCCACGATTAATGATTTCTAGTGGGTGGTGCGGTCTCACCAACTTACTCATCACCTCACCTAACAGTTATTGGTGATGGGTTAGCCAATGAGTGAACAACTCTTGTTCAATGATTCTCTAATCATGGTGCACCCGAACTTGGTCTCTAATTCATGAATCTCACCGTATCCAAAATATTGATCCACTCCTTAGTTAAGTCAGACCCACCATTTGCATAGACTGGGTTCCTAATTGAGTCTCTCACCGTATCCTGAAATATTGAGCCCAACTCATCCTCCAGCCCATAGCATCCAATGCCTAATAGACATGGTTGCATCTTCTCGATGCAACTGAGCCACTGTATCCAGCCGAGAACAATCAACCTCGGGAAGGGCCCGCACATCTACAATGGTGGAAGACCTCAAACTTAATCTTTTCTTAGGGAGAATTGATTCAGGTCTCATTAAACTAGACTTGGCTTAGTCATAACAATTATGACTAACCTAGTGGCATGGGTTAGCTCGGATTATTGACCACCTCAGATCAGAACTGTGTCAATAGATATGGCCAGGTAAGTGAGACCGGTGGAAGGAATATGCCATTAACTCGTACAAGAACGCATTCAGGTCGAGTAGCTTCCAATTAAAAACCAGTCGGTCGTCTATGCCAAACTTACCTTAGACACCAAATTATTGAGTCAGAACCAATTGGGTTAGCCTATAATCCAGACTCTAACCTCTGAGCCTAATTAGGTCTTGCTTGATCGTGACTCGATCTTGACCCAGACTTAATCCTATTAGGCTGGTCAATTTAAGCATTGTTGATCCCATCTAACCAACTCTTGATTCGGATTTGATCAACCGCTTAGACCTAATTGAGCTACCCAAGCCCGAACCCAGTATTATGAATATGTCTTAGATATGAAATTCTTAATTTTAGACCTAATTAATATTCCATAAACTTAATTCTTAATTAAGTAGGGTTCATAAATAAAATATGCACAATAAATCCTAGGGTTTCAGGATCTAGGGTTTTGCAGAAAGTAAGTTTTGGATTTCTGATTAAGGACGAACACGCAGCACCCCTACACATCATAAGAACACCCCATCGAATGGGAAGAGAGGGCCTTTAAACCCTTCTTCGTTCTTATGACCGGACGGCCAAGAGGAACGCCTTAATCAGGAACATTCAATACTACAAAACAATATCAGATCTATATCATATATCTCATATATAAAGTAGATCTAATCATGGCATATTTTGCATACATCTCATGTATCAAATCATGCATGTTTTTAGATCTAAATTATCTCATAATAATCTAAAAAATTAGATTTAAATTGATCTAATCAAAATAAATTCTAATCTAGACAATTATGTAGAACTATTCTACAACTAGTCTAGACATGCATCAATCATATCTCATATGATATTCAAAAATTAAATAATTTTTATTTGCTATTTTTTAGATGTTATTATAACACTTATAATATCAAAAAATAGTAAATAAAAAGATCTAAAACATGATTTAATCGAATTAAATCAAAAATATGCAAGAATATTCTATAGAACTATTCTATTCTAGAACTAGTCATGCATATCTTCTAATCTTAGATCCAAATTATTTAATTTTAATTTTTTCTAATTTCAGATCTGATCACATCTCATGTGACATCTGAAATCAATTATTTTCTAATTAAAATAAATTTAAAATCAGATCTAAATAATTTTAGAACCATGGCTCTGATACCAGTTGAAGGGAAATCCTGATTTTTCGGTCCAGGTTCGTTCAGATCTGATCAGATCAAGAGATATATTTCAAAAATTTTTCTCTTGATCCCAATCAGATCTTGATATGTTTCAGATCTGATTCTTATTATTTTAATAAAATAAAATTAAAAGATAAATTAAATCAAATTTAATTTACCTGATCTGGGTAATCCTATTACCCTGTTGATGATCCTGTTTGCAGCGGAAGGTTCTGGATCTTAGCCACGCAAGCGCCTGGCCTCTACCGGTATCCACTCGGGTTGGATCTGGAGATCCTCTTCTTCTCTATCACACCTCCAAAAATCAGATCTGGATCTGATCTGGAGGATCTTCAAAACTCTTTTGAAGATGAGCAGTCGTCCTTTGCAGCAGCGCAGCCTTCTTGTTTTTGATCGCCTTTCTTTGATCTGAATCGCACCAACCAAGGTCCAAAACTCCTTTTGGACGTGGAGAGCAAGGGGAGAAGAGACTATGGCATGGAGAAGGAGGGGAGAGGCAGCCTTGGGGCATGGAGAAACTATGATCTCATCATATCTCTGTATCTCATACAATCTGAGTTGGATACAGGGTCTTATTTATAGACTAGCTGTGATCCAACTCCTCTTCTTCCCAACCAATCACAACCCTTTGTGAAATCAGATCTAAATCTGATTGGTGGGAATAGAGTCCCCTGGATTCCTCCTTAGAGGGTGCCTAAGACCAGTCAAAGTTGGTTCTTAGAAGAACTCTAATTGGAATCCAAAAAGGAGATGGAGTCCTTGTCCAACAAGGACTCCTAGGCGCCTCCAACTTGGGCACACGCCTAGGGTGGCATGCGCCCTTCTCCTTGCCAGGTTCTGGCAGGGGGACAGGCCCCCACCAGCTCTCCAATAGGTGCATGACATGTGGTCAAAAGTCAAAGTGTCAATGGTCAACGTTTGACCAGTCAAAGGTAGACTTTTGACCAAAGTCAAAGAACAAGAAATGGCAGGTGACCAAAAATGGCAGGTAGTGTCTTACAAATAAGACAACCTTTTCTGACTTGGACAACCTCCTGTCAGACCATATGAAGGCCTCTGTTTGAGCACAAACTCCTTTGGCTCAGACAGGACAACTTATTTATGATAGCAAAAGAAGAACGTTAGGTTCAATCGAGTGCTAGCACGATTTTCTTGAACCTAATTGAATCTCATTCAGATCAATTGAACTAGATCAGTTCAATTGATGATCACCAGATTCAAACCCTTGTTTGTGTGACCCAGTTAGGTTCAGTTCTGTATGGTAATGGGATATGTCATGATCTCTATCATCGACATCATCGAAACTCCTTTCGATGGATCAGAACTCTTCTGATTCGAACAGCTAGAATGATCGATCATCTAAATCATTCTAATTGCTCCCAAAATCCACCAGTGACACCTAGCAGTATATGGTGGCAACCCATCAGAGCTGAATGCGAACCTCTTGGTGCAGCTACCTGTGTGATTCAGTTCTTCTATCTTGAGCCCCGATCAGATTAGGGTTAAGGTGAACTCGTCAAACCCTAGTCTCTGTCATATGATGTAATCATTCGATTCGAGTCCAATGTGAAAATCTAAATAGAAACTCTTTCTATTATTTCACTCTACCATGGCCATGGATTTCTGGACTTGATTCTCATGATCATCATAGGGCTACTCCTCTACCACCGAGGTAGATAGATTCCATCTTGATGCAATCCAGTTCCTACAATGAACATGTCATAGCCAACATACACCTCAGGGTTCCATATGGCTAGGAGACCGAGTAATGGTGTAGTCAAACTATAACACCCTCAAGGTGAACTGCCGATGCATCTCAGGTCAAAGAACCAGACACACTACTGCAGCATCGAGTCAGTCATTGACGAGAAGGTAGACTCCCTAATGACTACTCGAGGTGGTCACGCTCAGTGCCCTCATTCTCTAATGAGTATCTATACTCTCGCTTCGGTGTCTCCACACCATAGACTCAAGACTCATCTACTAAAGAGAAGTGATTGTACACCAACCTTCCAGATCAATCACCATCCTCGTGATGATCCTATGGTCAGGAGCAATTTATGAGTTAATAATGATTATTCATGTCTTAAATTTTCAACTCTTGAAAATATGAATTATCATTACCATTAACTCAAAGGATGTATCACAGACACTAAATACACATATGTGATAGAAAATAACTCATTTATTGATTTTAGTCAAAATTACAATTTTGCCCCTAGAAGTGTATTACAAGTGTCAGCCAATTCTGGCTTCTAGGGCACATATATCTAACACATTCTATGTATGCTTGATAGAGAGGATGATTGATCTCATAATCACTTGTGTGAGACACTAATACAAAGATATGGATGCTCATTAGAAAATAAGTTCACTAAATTGATTTACCTTGAGAACAACTTATGGAGTCTTACTTGCTTGTCGAAAGATATTTCTCGTAGTGGGAGTTGTGCATATAATCCTTTGATCTGAGATTGCCATAGAACCTTGTATGCATGAATCTATATTTTTAGTTCATACTCATTCATGACTCAGTCATATATCGGGTGTTCTAGATATGGTGGGTTGCATATGGATATTATAAGGAGGTCAATATAGAATCGATCACATCTAGTAAGAGGAGATTGCATCCTACCTACTTCAATCAAATGATGATTCAAAAAAACTTTGAATAAAGCATAATAAAAATTAAAAATGATTTATAATATTTCATTAATCAAATCATTATTATAACATTGAGAGAAATATGAGTAAGATATTAGATTTGACATGATTCCATATCTAGAGTCATATTCAGGATGTAGGATGATCGCAGGATCGAATTGCATGATAACTTACCACTGAAGAATATTTTTGGCATTTCTACCAATATTCTATATCTTCTGGATATATATGATATATTGCTAGGCATTAATCTTATCTTGTGGGTTTGATTGAATTAAAGAGTTTAATTTGATCACCAATTAGAAAGGATTCTAATTGTTCAAATCCGGTCAACTCGATTTCACCTAAATCGATTAGAATTATTTATAATCAAATTAGGTCAACTTGCACCGAGATCCACTACTGGCTAGATGTGGAATCCAATGGGTTACACATAAAGAAAATTGATCAAGGGTCCTGTTGGTGTAGAAAATAGTGTCGATGCCAGAGTTGCTGGAGTGGATGGAGATGAGGCCACCGACGGGACCTGCAAGAAGAAATCCAAACCAGAGGTGGGTGGCTCCGGTAGGACCCTCCGATGCTCAAGTAAGTCCTCTAGCCAACAAGAATAGAGTGCTCAGGAAAATTAAGATAGAAATGAAAGCTTAAAGAGAAAACATATTAGGAGGATCTTTTATATAGATGAAGCGTGTAACAAACTAATGATGACAGACGTAACTGCCTGGTAGTGGACCGTTCAGGCCATGTGAAGTTTGTTATGGAGAGTAGTATCCTTTGTCGTGACTTGTCAATCTGTTGGAGATTAATAGTTGAAGTTTAGATGGAACTGCTATAGATAGTGAAGAACTTCATGTTTCAGCAGCTTAGGAGTGGTTCGGACTTCTCCAAGGTCATCTTAATGTTCATTGATATCCACTATATTGGGGATTGAACTTGCATAGATGCCGAGGTCCTCCTATTTAAGCCTACTCGATCGACGTTCAGAATGTAAGGCAGCTATCTTGTCTACTGAAAGGAGTTTGATGGATGAATAGAAGAAGTTCGTCTGGAAGACTTGAAGGAATTCGAATGGAAGACTTGAAAGAGTCTAGTTGGCTACTAGAAGGAGTTTGTCTAGATCAGGAGATAGCTAGTAGCTATGATAGACACAACTAGAATACTCTAGTGAGTCCCAACTATTCCTTTAGAGTTTGGCCACTTTTGAGGTCGTCCATAAGTGAATAACTATTCTGGGTTGAACGTTGGTAAGGATAGCGAATTCACTGATTAGAATGGTAGGAGATTTTTGGGGGAGAAGTTCGGGTTTACACAGGCTTGTACACCTAAGGTTCTTATTATAAGAGTGCCAAGACTTGCCACTTATAGCAAGGTACAGAAGTTCATCTGAGAAGAAGCTCTACCAGTATAGGACTCCTGATGTGAAACTCGATTGTGATGGTGAGATTTGGCTTGGCGGAGATCTGGTTGAAAAGAAGTTCGGCTATCTTCGAGGTTGGCCAGGTTGGATTACGCAGGGATCAAACACAGCCAAATCCTTAGCTAACTACTTAGGTGACCATCTTCACTATTCTAGTTTGTTCGAATGAGGTCCCGGATGTCCTTTGGATTTTGCAGTTATCTGGAAGGTCTGACCATCGAAACTGAGGATCATTCGGCTTGCACGAGTTGGAGGTTGGCTATTCCAGAGTGAATTGGAGCCCAAACTCACACTGGTTGAGGTTCAGTCATGGTCGTCGCAGTCAGATGGGATCACCCCAAGATCGGGCATCTTACTGAATTTTCACAAGAGTGGATTTATCACCAATAGGTCTAATTGGATTAGATCATATTTGCAAGTTGAACATGCTAGCACATGTTGCAAACCCTAACTCTAGCATTCGAATAGGATTCAAATTTGATTCCAATATAGCTAATTAGATTCAATTTAATCCAAATCTGATTTGGGTTCTTGATTGGGTTGACCCACATGCCAAAGAGTCTATCTCTTGGTGCGTGTGGATAATTAAATGTGCTAGGGTGTCTTGGCGCATGGATAATGTTTGGCACCAACTTCCTTTAATTTATCCCCTTTTTATTCTACAATACTTTATGAAAGGCGTGGAATTCAGATTATGAAGAGTCATAGAAGAGTCCTTCTACCTGTTATATTCTTCAGTTATTTGAAATTGGATAGAGGAAGAAACCTAGCCACCCAAGTCTATCCATGCACCACTTGGACATAGAGTCCAAGTGGTTATGGAGTCTTAATTTTTCTTCCTGCCATTTTGTTCTCCATGCCAATCTGAAATGTGCTCCTCCCCTATGGGCCATTGAATGGCCATGGGATTAAATCTCAATCATAAAAAGGGTTGGCACCATTTATTAACTCTCACGAAACTTTGGTAATCAATGGAGAATTAATTCCAAAGAGTCCTTGTGCATGAAGTGACTCTTGGAATTAATCTTTTTGACTCCACATGGCTTGAGAATTCAGATTGGGCATGAGATGCCTAAATGGGCATGAAAAGAAGTCAAAGATGGGGTGTGAGAATTTGAATTGACACCCCAACATACATTATAAATTGGGGTGTGCACTGGGGTTCATTTCAATCATCCTGATCCTTTCTTTCTTACCACTCTCCCTATTGTCCAATTGTTCTTTTCCTTCCCTTGTTAAGACAAGGTCCTAATAAGAATAAGAAGTCTTCTTTAGGACCAGGGTCTAGGAAGAAAATTAAGGAAGACAAGGAGAAAAGAAAGGAAGAGAGAAAGAAGGCTAGGAGGGAGAAAGCAAGGCTTAAGGAAGTTCTGCCTAATTAAATTCTTGGAAGAAGAATTTAAGGAATCAATTATTCCAAGGAGTTAGAGGTTGATCAAGTCCCCATGTAGATTAACGTTGGTGGGTAAATACGTGGGCACTTGGTGGAACCCTTGTCGAACCTTTACTGAAATTCTGACTTGAATTAGGGTTAAGTGATTTAGGTATTTTTCTATAACTTATATTTATGTTATAAATGCATATTATATGATTTTGATTCAATAAGGAGGTCCTGGGTTAGGGTTTGATATTAGGATTTCATTAATAATACTTTGAAATCCATGCTTCCACTCAAGTTATCGAACCTACAGTGGTATCAGAGACTCCCTTATTTGATTCAATCATATGTTGACATGCTTATAGTTTTATAGCATGATAAGTAATATGATATGATCATATTTAATTATTCATGATATGTGTATCATATACATCATTCTGTAAGGTTGCCTTGGCATCGTGGTGGATGTCCGCTATGTGGTAGATGGTTGTCCTAGAATGATGGTATTAATTTATGCATGCAAGTATATTAGTATGTATGGATATGTTTTGACATGATTGATGTGATCAATACATGCAAATGCTTCATATGAATTGTTATGATTATAATTCAAATGCTATTTGATTAGAATGCACAAAGAGACCAGTAATCCCTCATTTAAATTATATTTTGTAGTGCAAATAACCAAAAGCAGAACCAATCTAGATGTAATTGATCGATCGGTGTCTAGAAAAGAGGTTCATGATTAGTAAAGAGAACATAGTTTATAATTGATTTCGTTGACTGATCTGGCCAACTTGTTGATGTCTAAGAAAAGCAATGAAAAGACTCCCACCTCTCTTTCACTTATCAAGCTGATTAGATTAATTTAGTTCTTGATTGGAGTGTTTAGTGTTATATTTGCTACATAAAGGCCTTCCTTCATGCTAGGTCTTTATTATGTCACGAACCATATTAGATTTTATTGGTGTAGAATCTAATTGATGCCGAATGATGCTAGAGCTAGAGAAGATGAGGTTGTTGTTAGTGACCTACAAAATAAAGTCTTGATCGGAGTCGGGGATGGTGGCTTCGACAAGACCCTTTGATGGTCCAATCAACTTTTCTGATCAATAGAAATGGAGTGCTCAGAAGAATTGAAATAGAGTTTTCAGCTTAGAGAGAAAATATATCTGAAGGATCTCTTGTATAAGTGGAGCCTATAACAAACTGATGGTAATAGCCGTAACTACTTAGTAGTGGGCCGTTCGGGGCCACGTGGATTTATTATGGAGGATGGTGTCTGTTGTCATGATATGCCAGTCTATTGGAATTTAATAGTTGAAGTTCAGATATCTTTGAGATCATCTAAGTGTTGATTGATATTGGCTGTCTTGAGAATTGATGCTGAGGTCCTTCCACGAACAGAGGAAAGTTTGACTTGAAGGAGCCTGTTGGGCTATTGGAGGGAGTTCGAAAGAAGTTTGACTGGAGGAGCCCAACTGCAGAGGATCCAACTGGAAGAAGTCCGACTGGAGGAAGTTTGGCTGGAGAAAGTTTGGCTGGAGGGAGTTCAATTAGAGGATGTCCGGCCAGAGAAAGTTCTACTAGAGAAGTTCAGCTCGAAAGAGTCTGGCTGGAAGGAGTTTGATTGGAGAAGTTTAGCTTGAAGGAATCTGGCTGGAAGGAGTTTGATTGGAGTAGTTTGGCTCGAAGGAGTTTGGCTAGAAAGAGTTCGATTGGAGGGAGCCTGGCCTGTCCTTAGATGAGACACCAAGCTGAACTTTAGCAGGAGCAGGTTCAACCCCAACAATAGTCTCCCTACTCCCAAGTTTGAGATTTGAGGGAAGGAAGTATAAAAAAGATGACTGCCGAAGTTCTATCCTGAGTTCTGTGCTCGTTGAATGGAGGATCTTGGCACTTATTACATAGATGCTGAAGTTTCTTAAATACAAAGTGAATTGAAAAGATAATTTTTGAGACTTCCACCAGGATTCTGCTCCATGTACGGTGCTAATAAAATTTTGTCAGCCATTAGCTGCTTGTCATGATAGGTGGGACACATGTCAATCATAGATCGACTAGAGATGACTTGCCATCATAACCATCTCGGGCCCTGCAGGGTATTTAAGTCCATTTTCTTCTCCCAGGATCTTCACTTTTATTCGAACTCTTCTCTATCTTCCTTTGGTGTCCTTCTTCGCATCCGAGAGTTCTCTAATTTTCTTCTCTATTTCTTTCGCCCGCATGTACTTTCCTACTCAATTTTTACCACGCCCGTCGTCTCGTTGCCCTTCTCGATCAATTTAGGTTAGTTTTACAACCTTCTCTTTGATTACTTCGGTGTCTCTTGCATTTCATCCTTTCGATTTCTTCAAGAAAATTTCACTCCTCATTTTCTTGATTTTTCAAGAATTTTTTGGTGTTCGTTTGATCTAAATATCTTTGAAAACTTCTCAGTCTACCTATTCTTAGAGTTTGTTTGATCCGACCTTTCAAAACCCTGATCTGATAGACGAGAATGATCTTAGAAGTATGTCCCATCCGACCTTCTCACCGAACATGATCCCCTATACCTTAACCCCAAACAACCTTTCATTAATTAGGATTCAATATGGGTTCCACTAGAATATGAACTAGAACTCCCTGGACCTAATGACCGGGCTTGTACTCCTCCGCCTGGCTGATTTTGCTTGTACCAAAATCTCTTTGTGCTGGGTTGAGACTTCATCTTCCACCTTTTGTAATTGCACTTTTTCATTTTTTGAACATCTTCTTAGCTTCTGTTGTGCCAAACTCTTTCAAGTTTGTGATTGGATTTCTCTCCCTTTTCCACCTGATCGAAGTCTGCCCGACCATTTTGCTTTTTAGAAGTTACCATACCTTCAAATGCCATCCTTCTACAAAGGATTGGTGGTACTTCTCTCTTCAATTCGATAAGAAGGGGTTACTAAAAGATGCCCCTTCTTCCATCCATAACTAGAAGGGGAGGTACTTCTTCATACATCATCCAACCCTACTGCTAGGGCTTCCTCCTTGGGGTTTGCTTAGAGAGTCAGTCCGTCGAGCATCTATTTAGATAGGAGCAATCTTGAATCTATCAATAAACTCAAGACCTACCAGGCTCATCTTCTTTTTGAACTTCTGAAAGAACATACTCTATTCAACGTAGACTTGAGTCCCCTCAATCTTGTGGGTACATTTTTCTACTTTGAAAATTTTTATAAGATTTTGTATGCACAAGTTGCTGATTGTGATTCCTTCTTTATTGCAGAGATGGACACCTAGACGATCGAAATGCTTGCCAAGGGGCTTCATGCCCAAAAGAGGAAAGGAGTGAAGTTGGGCGAAAGCTCGAAGAAGGCGAAGGTCGATGTTCTGAGCTCTACGACGCCCACTACTGCAGTCGAGGTCTCTGGAGCTATCGAAGACACCGAAGTCATCCTTGCCACCAAGGTCAGTGCTATTAATAAGGGCTCTGTGCCTCCATCATCTTTAAGCCCCCTAGCTGAAGACCCAGCTCCATAGCCTCCTACTAGAAGGGAAGAACGGGAGAAGAAAAAGGAGAAGAAGGTCATTATGAAGGTGCTCCATAAGGCACACCCTGGTGGATCCAACGACGATAGCAATAATCTGAGAGAAGACCCCTTTGGCAACTCGAAGATCGTCTGGGACCTAACTGACAAATTTGCCATGCTTAAGGTGGTAGACTAGATGGCCGACCTTGACCATACGTATCTCATCTGGGATTCCCTTAGGATCTTCCTCAAGGCAATCCCTTGGGACCTTGACCATGCATAATGCAATTCATTTACTGCAGTCGGATCACCAAATACTCACGCATATCAAAATGATGAATCATTTGAGGTCGGAGGCACTGAAGGCTCAGGAGGACCTTCAAGCCAAAGTTGACCACCTCCAGGAGAAGATCATTAAGGCTGGCCATCTTTTAAAGGAGAAGATGATCGAGGTCGAAGGTCTTCAGGAGGTGCTCAGAAAAGAAGAACTCACCTTGACGGGGTTGAAGGCCACTTTGCCCTTCGAGGAGGAGAGGAGGAAGAAGGTTGAGGTTAAAATCACTGAGCTAAAGGATCAAACTTTTAGGCAGATCTTAGGGGCGAAGATCCAGACAGTGGAGGAGTTTAAGATTTTCTCTAAAATGAGAGATCTGAATATTGCATTTAGCTAGGAGGTCTTCTAGAAGGAATACGAGCTCTACGAGGATCTAGTGGCTGGCATGTTCCCCAAGCTCGATCTTGGTTTCTTATATAGGAAAGTTCCTAATGAAGAGATGGGACCGTTCACTACCACGGTCGATCCTTCTCTTATTGAAGTCATCTTCGAGCCCTCCAAACTAGCCGTTGAGGCGCTCGAACCTACACTGAAGCTGAAGGCAGTAGAGAATGCTCCGACCTTGTCTGTCGCTGTTCCTCTCAAGGTCTAGAATTTTAAACAATTTTATTTTTTTTCTTTTCTCTTTTTGATGTATGCTTAATCATTTTGAGAAATAAAAATGAGCTTTTTTTTTCTTAACCTTGTGCTGTGTTGAGTGTTGTTCATAATCCTTCTAATGATCGAAGTCAAGGCCAGTCATCTCCATTCGATGTTGAGACACTATCTCAAGGTATCCTCTAAGACCCATAGTCAAAAGTTTAAAAAGAAAAATCCATTACCTAAAGAAGAAGTTGAAGATGGAAGATGAGCTTCAAAGATCCAAAAAAAATGCTTCAAAGGCAATAATTGAGGTCACTCGCCTTCCCAAGTTACACAAGAAAGATTTCATGAGCTTCAACATCAAGAAAGATAACTTCGAGAGAGAGTTGGCTAAACTTTAGAAAAGTGCCAATGTTAAGTCCTGGGTCTTAACTGCGAAGGTCAGTTTCCTCAAAGTTGAGCTCAAAGTGACGAAAGAGAAAATTCAGCTATTGGAGGGGTGTTTGCCATGGTCTTCCGACAAGGCCCAGTATGAATGTGATTGGTTTCAGAGGTTTTCTGCACTCTAGAAGTAGTTGCACGATGTCAAGCTCACCTATAAGACCTACCAGTTGGGCTAGAGTAGGAGAATATCCATGCTGGAGCAAAAGCTCCGCACTGCTAATACTGAGGTGGCTCGGCTTCAATAGCAGCTCACCGATAGTTATCAGTCTAGTACAAACAGGAAGTCTGAGAAGATTGCCTTCCTAAAGAGAATCACAAGCGAACTCTCATAATTACTTGGAATGGAGAATGCCGAAGTTCAGCGACTGAAGCTTCAGTTGATTTGCAAAGAGCAAGCTATCAGGGATGCTGAAGTCGAGTCGGAGATTCTGAGAAAAAGATTATGGACGTCGGAAGGACTGACAGGATGTTCCACGATAACTTGGTAAGAAGAAAAAAGCTCGAGGAAGAGATCATCAGCCTGAAGGAATCCTTGGTGATGGCTAGCAGCCCAAAATCTGAAAAATTTGATCCCTTTTAGAACTTTGGCTTTTTCCTTCTTACTTTTGTAATCGATTTTATAGACCCATATTTTGTAACCAACTTTAATTTTAATGAAATGATATCTTCACCCATTTTTTCTCTGTGTGGGTTGAAAATTTGTTGATAGCACTACTTTTCTTCCTTTTCTTCTTTTACTTTCTTTCTTTTTTATTTTTTTTGAAAACATGATTGTTGGGGATGCTTAATCGAAGATCCTCTCCTATGCCCGAATGAGATTTTCTTCCTATTCCTGATATAGTCGATCTCTATTATTGTAAGGATGAGGTCTCTCTTCTGTCCTCAATAAGACTATTGGGGCACGAAAGGGGTGTTGGAAGGGCCTCTCTCCTCCTCTGATCTTAAACAATCAAAGATCTTCATCCATATCAGGATGAGATCCTCCTCCTATTCCTGACATGGTCAGGCTTTGCTCATGTTAGGACAAGATTCTCCTCCTGTTTCTAATAGAATAATAAGGATATGAAAGGGCCATTGAAGAGGCCTCTCCCCTTCTTCTATCTTAAATAATTGGAGGTCTTCATCCATATCAAAATGAAGTCCTCCTCCTATTCCTGACATGGTTAGACTTTGCTCATGTAAGGATGAGATTCTCCTTCTATTCTTAACAGAACAGTAGGGGAACGAAAGGATTGTTGAAGGAGCCTCTCTCCTCCTCCTATCTTAAATTATTAGAAGTCCTCATCCTTGTCAAGACGAGATTCTTCTCCTATTTCTGGCATGGTTAGGCTTTGCTCATGTTAGGATGAGGTTCTCCTCCTATTCCTAACAGGATAGTAGGGGCACGAAAGGATCGTTGAAAGGGCCTCTCCCCTCCTCCTATCTTAAATAACTGGAGCTCTTCATCCGTATTAGGATAAGATCCTCCTCCTATTCCCACATGGTTAGGCTTTGCTCATGTTAGGATGAGGTTCTCCTCTTGTTCCTAATAGGATAGTAGGTACATGAAAGGACTATTGAAGGGGCCTCTCTTCTCCTCCTGTCTTAAATAATCGAAGGTCTTCATCCATGTCAGGATGAGATTCTCTTTCTGTTCCTAATATGGTTAGGCTTTGCTCATGTTAGGATGAGGTTCTCCTCCTATTCCTAATAGAGCAGTAGACGCACAAAAGGATCGTTGAAGAGGCCTCTCCTCTCCTCCTATCTTAAACAATCGGAGATCTTCAGCTTTATTTGAAGTTTGGTTAAGTCATTTCCTATTATCATATGATTTTGCACCAAAAAATAAAATTATTAAAATAAAAAAGTTTTATTAAGATGGAATTACTAGTAGTATATTCATAGATTTTTTGAATTCCAAGGTCGAGGAATATCAGCTCCTCCAAGCTCTTTTAAATAGTACGTTCCAGGCCACACGACCTCTTTGACTTCATATGGGCCTTTTCAATTTGGAGCCAGCTTTTCTTGATTTTGAGATTATAAAATAGCTGCTCGTCGAAGTACCAAGTCCTCCACTTTAAATACCTTGCCCTTGACTTTGGAGTTATAGCAACGAGCTACTTTCTGCTTTTAGGCTGCTATCCGAACTTGAGCTTCTTTCCATCTTTTCTCCAACAAGTCAAGGTTAGCCTTGAGATCCTATGAGTTGTGCTATTCATCGAATGCCATGACTCGTGCTGATGAAAGTTTGAGTTCTATTAGGAAGATCGCTTCTATTCCGAAGGCCAAGGCAAATGGAGTCTCTCCGGTTGGCAGTCATTGGATAGTTCGGTATGCCTAGAGCACAAGATAGAGTTCATCCATCTAAATCCCCTTCGCTTTCTCAAGCCTTGCTTTGATACCTTGTAGCAGGGTTCGGTTGGTTACCTCCACCTCATCATTTGTCTGTGGATGTGCTACCGATGTAAAATTTTGAGCAATGTTCAGATCTTCACAGAACTTAACAAACTTTATCTCTACAAACTGGCACCCATTATCTATTATAAGAGTTTGAGATAGGCCGAATCTGCAAATAATCGACTTTTAGACAAAGTACTGTACTTTAACTTTAATAATTTTTGCCAAAGATTTGGCTTCAACCTATTTTATGAAGTAATCGATTGCCACCAGCAAAAACTTTCACTGTCCAGATGCCATAGGAAAGGATTTGAGTATGTCCATTCTCCACTGTGCAAAAGGCTAAGGGGCACTTAGGGGGGTAAGCTCAGAAGCCAGCTATCTTTGAATATCTGCATTTCTTTAACATCGATCATATTTTTTGATGTACTCCAAAGAGTCTTGATGCTTGGTTAGTGATGCATGCTAATTTATAGCTATGGCAAATGCACCAGTCGATCAAGTAATAAAGTGAATGAGTAGAGTATCATCCCTAGAGGATTGGAAAATAAGTACTGAAAAGCTCTTTCCTATGAGTTATTTAGAAGATCGATTTATGAGAATAAGAAATTAAAGAAAATAAAGAAAATAAAAAGAATAATTAAAAGTTTTTAATAAAATAGAGAGAGTGTAAATTATTAAGGTTTTAAACTCAAGAGCAATGGATTACTAAGGCAATCAGTTCACCAACTCAGTCAATGCAATATTTAGATTTTTAGATTAATTTTATTTCATGTGACGATGGAGTCTCCTAATTTATTCACTACCCTTTGGTCCAGGCATAGCAAAACTATTAATATTTATTAATTACCCTTTGGTCTAGGTATAATTTAAATAAATATTAATGCATTAGGTTTTGTGAAACCCTCTAATTAAAATACGCTGCGTCCAAAGAGCACTAAAATTCCTGCATGCATATGAATTCTAATTTGATTCATAATACAAGGTATATAATCAAGAAGCATTAACATAGATGTACTTGGTCCGTAACATCTATGTTCATCAGATCAATTAGAAGATGGCTAGTAATCTAAAAGCATTAAGATCAGATTTATATACTCCTCATGAATAAAATTTAAAAATAAATCACACTGAATATTGCATCAAAAGAGTGGCTACACCTTAGCCTTAGTAAAAGAAAATTTAGTTCATGATAATAAATTCAAAAACAGTGAATAAAATAAAAAACATAGAGAAATTAGACTATTTGATTGCTGAAATTGATTGTCTGCTGCTCTTGATGTGGAGAACTTGGCGAAGATGAAGAGGCTCCTTAATCGATGTCTTGATCGTCGAAAGAAATCAAAAAAAATCAAAAACCTTTTTTATTTTTCATAAATCACTCTTACCTCTCTCCTCTCTCTTTCTCTCTCTCTCTCTCTCTCATTCTATTTCTCTCTTTCTCCCCATCTCTCTCTGTCTCTCTCTTTTCTCTCTCTCTCTTTCTCCCCATCTCTCTCTCTGATTATTTTTTTCTCATGACAACAAACTCTTTTTATAGATAAAGAGTTTGATTTTCCTCCCAAAATCCATCAAAAACTAGGTTTAAGACTCCCAAAACAACTCAAATTAAGATCTGGATAATTCTGGCCGTTGGATGTTGATCAAACGGTCCAAAAACCACTCAAAAATCCCTTAAAATAACCTAGATCAAGTCGGATTTAATGCCAGCCGTTGGATCAACCGTTGGATCGAATTTGGGCCATTCAATTGCGTAGAAAGAAGGTTTCTGATCTTTAGTTTACCATCGGGATGAATATCAGCCATTGGATCTCGATCGAGAGCTTTGGATGCTGTCCATCAGTGCCTTTGTTTCGACCGTCCGATCGAATTTTAGTGAAAACCATCCATTGGATCAGCAAAAATTCCCAAATTATCCTCCGTGGACCATGCACGAGCCTGGTGTTGCATGGACCGCCGTGTTCTTCAGCCAATCAGAGTGCCTCTCTTATTATGAAATGCCCAAAATACCCTCTAGATGGTCCATCGTGCGCTGCGAAAAATGCTGACATCATCCTGACATCGGCGTTGTGTCGGCGGTTTTTTTTTTTTTTTTTGAAATTCAATTCTGGGCTCTTTTGAAGTCCATTTTGCCTGAAATTTATTTCATCTGAATCAAAAAAATAAGATCTTCACATTGGTGGCCTTCTTTCCTACACAAGATTAATAAAAGTATCAATTTCTAAAGAAATAAATTAATTTATTTTATAATTTAATACTTTTATTAATATATTTTTATCACTTATCAGTTAGTTAGTAGTAGCTCTGCCAAAGTAGTTTGTGAGATAGGGATCTAGCCCCCAGATGAATTTTATAGATTTCTTCATGCACTTCCCATAATGCAAAAATAGTCTTTAAAGGTCGGAGACATCTTAAGAGTAGCAAAGAATATAACCTTTTATACAACTTGCCACCATGTAGAACATACCAGGAGGCCTGGTTTCTTAATTTTCAAGCTTCTTTTGAATCATGAAGGAGAACTCCGTCTTTGAGATAGGCAACTAGTGGATCGATCCAGCTGGGCTCATGGTCGACCTGCATCATAGATTGTTACTTCTCCAAGCTTAGGTGTTTCAAAATTTCAAAAATGAATTTCCTTGGTAGTTTGCTTGGGACGAGTGTGGCTAATTTGGAGAGAAGGTCAACTCTGGTATTTTTCGCACTTGGGATCCGGTTGATAGGTTTGGTGTACATGATGGAAGCATGGATTTCAAAGCAAAATATGAAATCAAAATAAACCAAACCCAAAACCCTAGGACCACCTTATTAGCAATTAAATCATATAACGTGCATTTGTAATATAAAAGAAAGTATTAGAACATACCTCTTATCGCTAAACCCTGAATTAACCCTGATTGTCGGTAGTAGTCTGTCAGGGGTTCCACCAGGTGCCCACGTGTTCACCCTCCAATGTTGATCCACACAGAGACTTGATCAAGACACCAGCACCTCCGATTTATATAATTAAAATTCTTGTAATAAGAACTTCAATTAAATGGGCAAGATCTTCTAAAGCCTTTATGTCACCTTCCTTGCCTTTCCTTATCTATCTTTCTTTTTCTTTTGTCTTCTTAATTTTTCTTCCTAATCTCTTAGTCTCAAGATGACTTCTTGTCCTTATAAAGACAAGGTCTAGATAAGAGAAAGAAAGAATGAAAATTGGATAAAAAAAAACTCTTGTAAGAAAGAAAAGATAATGTTCACATCCTCGGACTCTTGATGCACACCTTTATTTATAATGTATGTAAGGATGCCAACAAAAATCTCACGCCCTTTCCTTATCCATTTCTCATACCCCATCAGCCAATCTCATGCCTTATCAGAAAAAATGAGATATAGACTTAGTCTAAGAGGTGCCTTAAAGTAGAAAGACTCTTCGAACTAATTCTACATATTTTTTATGAAGAGTTGCGATGCTTCATCCTTGGCGCCACCCTTTGAAGGAAAATCCTGATTTCCCGACCCAGGTTCGTTCAGATCTGATCAGATCAAGAGATATATTTTAAAATTTTTTTTCTTTAATCTATATCAGATCTAGGATGTTTTAAATCTGATTCTTATTATTTTAATAAATAAAATAAAATAAGAATAAATTAAATAAAATTTAATTTACCTGATTTGGGTAATCCAATTACCCGTTGATGATCCTGTATGCAGCGGAAGGTTCTGGATCTAGCCACGCAAGCGCCTGGCCTCTACCAGTATCCACTCAGGCTAGATCTGGAGATCCTCTTCTTCTCTATCATGTCTCCAAAAATTAGATCTGGAGGATCTTCAAAACTCTTTTGAAGATCAGCAGTCGTCCTTTGCAGCAGCGCAGCCTTCTTACTTTTGATCGCCTTTCTTTAATCTGGATCGCACCAACCAAAGTCCAAAATCCTTTTGGACGTGGAGAGGAGAGGGAGAAGGAGGTTTGGCATGGAGGAGGAGGGGAGAGGCAGCCTTGGGCATGGGGAATTATGATTCTCATTCATATCTCTTTTGATCTGAGTTGGGGCAGGGTCTTATTTATAGACTACCTGTGATCCAACTTCTCTTCTTCCCAACCAATCACAACCCTTTGTGAAATCAGATCTAAATCTGATTGGTGGGAATAGAGTCCCCTGGATTCCTCCTTAGAGGGTGCCTAAGACCAGTCAAAGTTGGTTCTTAGGAAGAACTCTAATTGGAATCCAAAAGGGAGATGGAGTCCTTGTCCAACAAGGACTCCTAGGCGCCTCCAACTTGGGCACACGCCTAGGGTGGCGTGCGCCCTCCTCCTTGCCAGGTTCTGGCAGGGGGACAGGCCCCCACCAGCTCTCCAATAGGTGCATGACATGTGGTCAAAAGTCAAAGTGTCAATGGTCAACGTTTGACCAGTCAAAGGTAGACTTTTGACCAAAGTCAAAGAACAAGAAATGGCAGGTGACCAAAAATGGCAGGTAATGTCTTACAAAATAAGACAACCTTTTCTGACTTGGACAACCTCCAGTCAGACCATATGAAGGCCTCTGATTGAGCACAAACTCCTTTGGCTCAGTCAGGACAACTTATTTATGATAGTAAAAGAAGAACGTTAGGTTCAATCGAGTGCTAGCACGATTTTCCTTGAACCTAATTGAATCTCATTCAGATCAATTGAACTAGATCAGTTCAATTGATGATCACCAGATTCAAACCCTTGTTTGTGTGACCCAGTTAGGTTCAGTTCTGTATGGTAATGGGATATGTCATGATCTCTATCATCGACATCATCGAAACTCCTTTCGATGGATCAGAACTCTTCTGATTCGAACAGCTAGAATGATCGATCATCTAAATCATTCTAATTGCTCCCAAAATCCACCAGTGACACCTAGCAGTATATGGTGGCAACCCATCAGAGCTGAATGCGAACCTCTTGGTGCAGCTACCTGTGTGATTAAGTTCTTCTATCTTGAGCCCCGATCAGATTAGGGTTAAGGTGAACTCGTCAAACCCTAGTCTCTGTCATATGATGTAATCATTCGATTCGAGTCCAATGTGAAAATCTAAATAGAAACTCTTTCTATTATTTCACTCTGCCATGGCCATGGGCTTCTGGACTTGATTCTCATGATTATCATAGGGCTGCTCCTCTACCACCGAGGTAGATAGATTCCATCTTGATGCCATCCAGTTCCTACAATGAACATGCTATAGCCAACATACACCTCAGGGTTCCATATGGCTAGGAGACCGAGTAATGGTGTAGTCAAACTATAACACCCTCAAGGTGAACTGCCGATGCACCTCAGGTCAAAGAACCAGACACACTACTGCAGCATCGAGTCAGTCATTGACGAGAAGGTAGACTTCCTAATGACTACTCGAGGTGGTCACGCTCAGTGCCCTCGTTCTCTAACGAGTACCTGTACTCTCGCTCCGGTGTCTCCACACCGTAGACTCAAGACTCATCTACTAAAGAGAAGCGATTGTACACCAACCTTCCGGATCAATCACCATCCTCGTGATGATCCTATGGTCGGGAGCATTTTATGAGTTAATAATGATTATTCATGTCTTAAATTTTCAACTCTTGAAAATATGAATTATCATTACCATTAACTCAAAGGATGTATCACAGACACTAAATACACATATGTGATAGAAAATAACCCATTTTATTGATTTTAGTCAAAATTATAATTTTGCCCCTAGAAGTGTATTACAAGTGTCAGCCAATTCTGGCTTCTAGGGCACATATATCTAACAATCTCCCACTTGTCCTAAAGCCAATTGGCTACAAGTCTAAGTCCCATCTTCTCAAGGTGGGCTTCGATCTTCTGCTGGCCCAACGGCTTTGTAAGTGGGTCTGCCACATTATCTGTGGAGTTGACTCTCTTGACCTCGACGTAACCCTTCTCGAGGTAATCGCGGATGAGGTGGTATCGCCGCTCAATGTGCTTGGATTTCTGGTGAGACCTCGGCTCCTTAGCAAGGGCTATGGCGCCATTGTTGTCGCAGTATAGAGGAATGGCATCTGATGGCATTACTCCAATTTCTGCAGCAAACTTCTTGTACCAGAATGCTTCCTTCGCAGCCTCTGATGCAGCGATATATTCTGCTTCCATGGTGGAATCTGCTATCACAGTTTGCTTGGAACTCTTCCAGCTGACAGCACCACCATTGCACACAAACAGACTGCCAGATGTCGACTTTCGATCATCTATATCGGACATGAAATCCTGAGTCTGTGTATCCCTGGACTTGGAGTTCTCCATTACCAAAGACCAACATCATATCCTTAGTTCTTCTCAAGTACTTAAGGATACATTTCACAGAAGTCCAGTGTTCTTCACCTGGATTTGACTGATATCTGCTTGTGACACTCACAGCATGGGCTATATCAGGTCGTGTACATAGCATGGCATACATGAGGCTCCCTATTGCAGAAGCATAAGGGATCTTGCTCATGCGTTCTATTTCCTCAGGTGTGCTAGGGCACATCTTCTTGGAAAGATGAATACCATGTCTGAAGGGTATTAATCCCCTCTTAGAGTTTTCCATACTAAACCTCTTTAGTACTTTCCTCTATGTACATCTTCTGTGAAAGTCCTAGCATCCTATTCGGTCTATCCCTATAGACCTTAATTCCTAGAATAAAGGATGCTTCACCTAGGTCTTTCATGGAGAATTCCTTGGACAACCATATTTTGACTGTTGTCAACATGGGAATATCATTCCCAATAAGGAGGATGTCATCCACGTACAATACGAGGAAGACAACAGCGCTCCCACTGACCTTTTTGAAAACACATGGTTCCTCTTCATTTTTGATGAAACCAAACTTTTTGATCACATCATTGAAACGAGTGTTCCAGCTCCGAGATGCTTGCTTAAGTCCATATATGGACCTTTGCAGCTTGCAAACCTTGTGATCAGTATCACTGGATGTGAAACCTAGCGGCTGTTCCATATAGATATCTTCCTCAAGATATCCATTTAGGAATGCCGTTTTCACGTCCATTTGCCATATTTCATAATCGAAATAGGCTGCAACGGCAAGCAATGTGCGGATGGATTTTAGCATAGCCACTGGGGAAAAGGTATCCTGATAGTCAATGCCTTCGCGTTGACTATAACCTTTTGCCACTAGTCTAGCCTTGAATGTCTCCACATTCCCATCTGCACCAATCTTTCTCTTGAAGATCCATTTACACCCAATAGGTACTATACCTTCTGGTGGATCTACCAAGGTCCAGACTTGGTTTGAGTGCATCGAGTCAATTTCTGACTGCATTGCCTCTAGCCATTTCTCGGAGTCGATATCTGATATCGCCTCGTTGTAGGTTTTGGGATCATCACCATGAGCACCATTACCTACGAGGAACATTTTCCTCTACTTCCTCTGAAATAATACCTAAGTATCTTCTCAGGGGGATGGGAAAACTCTTTCCGATCTACGAGGTGGAGGAGGTAGTGTTCTTATTGGCTCAACCTGATTTGGTTCCAACTTGGTCCTTAGCTCGTTCCACTTGTGAGACTTTCTCATCAAGCTTGATCTATTTTCCAATGCCGCTATCTTGAATAAACTATTTTTCAAGAAAGATGGCATGTCGACTCACAATCACATTGTGGTCTTCTGGAATGTAGAAATAGTATCCTAATGACTCTTTAGGATATCCTATGAATCGAGCTCTAAAGGACCTAAACTCTAACTTGTCCGCTTGTTGTCTTTTGACATGAGCCGGACAACCCCAAATTCTGAGATGACTCAGACTTGGTTTCTTACCGTGCCATATCTCATACGGTGTGGTAGGAACGGTTTTAGAGGGAACCCTATTCAGTAGATAAATTGAAGTTAACAATGAGTGTCCCCAAAGAAAATCAGGGAGGTCTGTGAAGCTCATCATGGATCGAACCATATCCAATAGAGTCCGATTTCTCCATTCTGAAACCCCGTTGAGTTGAGGTGTTCCTGGTGGAGTCCATTGAGAGACTATGCCATTTTTCTTTAGATAGTCTAGGAATTTCCGGCTAAGGTATTCACCTCCTCGATCTGATCGAAGAACCTTAATGGGTTTTTCAGTTTGTTTTTCTACTTCATGTCTGAATTCTTTGAACTTTTCAAAAGCTTCAGACTTGTGTCTCATAAGATACACATACCCATACCTAGACAGATCATCGGTAAAGGTAATGAAGTAGACAAAATTGCCTCTAGCCGGCACATCAAATGGGCCGCACACATCAGTATGTACTAGGGCAAGGAGATCTGTGGCCCTTTCCCCATGTCCAACAAAAGGGAGTTTAGTCATTTTGCCTTGAAGACAAGATTCACAAGTTGGATATGACTCGAAAGTCAATGGACTCAATAGCCCATTTTTCTCCAATTTGTTGATCCTATCTTCTGCTATATGACCTAATCTCAGGTGCCATAGATATCTGTCGTTTGGACTATCCCTAGGTCGTTTGGCATTCACGTTTTGCTCGATAGTTAAAATAGGTACATCAATATGTAGCTGATAAAGACCATTAATAAGGAAACCATTTGCAATTTTATTTCTTTCATAAAGAATGTTACAATGGTCCTTAAAGAAGGTGATCACATAACCTTCTTGTGCTAAGCATGAAACAGAAATCAAATTCCTGCTAGCTGCAGGCACAAAATAACAGTCTTTCAAAACTAAGTCTAAACCAGATGGTAATCGAAGAGGGTATGTTCCCACGGCTACTGCAGCAACTCTTGCTCCATTACCGACACGTAGGATCATGTCTCCATCCCTCAGCCTCCTGCTATCCTCAAGACCCTGCATAGAAGTGCACAGATGAGCACTAGAACCAGAGTCAAGCACCCAACTGGATGCAGAAGAAACCGTAAGGTTAGACTCAATAACGAGCATACCTCCAGAAGGACCTTCCTTCTTGTTCTTCAGGGTGGCCAGGTAAGTAGGGCAGTTCCGCTTCCAATGGCCGTCGCTGTTGCAATGGAAACACTTTCCTTTGACATCGGCCTTTCTTCTTCGGCTCTGCCTTCTTCTTCTTTGATCCTTCCACCTTTTGCTTTTTCACAGACTTCTTTTTCTTTCCATAAGACTTTCTTTTGGAAGAAGTCCGTTCCATAGCAAGAACTGAGCCTTTAGAACCTTTCATAGAAAGCTCAGCGGTAACCAGCATATTCATTAATTCGGCCAAGGAATTTCTGAAGTTTATGCATGTGGTAATTCATGATGAATTGCCCATATGCATCAGTCAAGGATTGCAGAATAATATCGTTCTGCAGGTCCAAGTCCAACTTCACACCGAGCTTCTCAAGCTCTTCCATGTCCTTGATCATTGTCAGACAGTGATCTTGGACTGACTGCCCATCACGCATCTTAGCCTTAAAAAGTCATTTCGTGACTTGATATTTGGCTGCGCGACTCTGTTCACCAAACATCTCCTGCAGGTGAGCCAACATTTGGCGAGCAGTCCCGATATCCTCATGTTGGCGCTGGAGCTCATCAGACATCGAGCCCAACATGTAATATCTGGCCTTATTATCTTCGTCTATCCATTTTTCCAGAGATGCTCTCTGTTCAACAGATGGACGGGCTGGTAAGGTGGGAGGGTCCTGGTCCAAAACATGGGTTAACTTCTCAGAACCCAAAATAATTTTGTAGTTCCTGAGCCAATCTTTATAATTGGGTCCGGTCAGTCTATGTGTGTCCAGGATACGTGCCAATGGGTTGGACGCAGACATTTTTCTGTAGAGAGTCAAAGATTCTAGTTAGATACTGTAATTTTGACTTGACCAATTTATTTAGGAATTTTATTTTTAAACAAATTAGCTCCCACTATTTTCTCGGATCCCTACACTCCCTCTGTAGAGATGCGAAAATCTCCATGATTAATGATTTCTAGTGGGTGGTGCGGTCTCACCAACTGACTCATCACCTCACCTAACAGTTATTGGTGATGGGTTAGCCAATGAGTGAACAACTCTTGTTCAATGATTCTCTAATCATGGTGCACCCAAACTTGGTCTCTAATTCATGAATCTCACCGTATCCGAAATATTGATCCACTCCTTAGTTAAGTCAGACCCACCATTTGCATAGACTGGGTTCCTAATTGAGTCTCTCACCGTATCCGAAATATTGAGCCCAACTCATCCTCCAGCCCATAGCATCCAATGCCTAATAGACATGGTTGCATCTTTCCGGTGCAACTGAGCCACTGTATCCAGCCGAGAACAATCAACCCCGGGAAGGGCCCGCACATCTACAATGGTGGAAGACCTCAGACTTAATCTTTTCTTAGGGAGAATTGATTCAGGTCTCATTAAACTAGACTTGGCTTAGTCATAACAATTATGACTAACCTAGTGGCATGGGTTAGCTCGGATTATTGACCACCTCAGATCAGAACTGTGTCAACAGATATGGCCAGGTAAGTGAGACCGGTGGAAGGAATATGCCATTAACTCGTACAAGAATGCATTCAGGTCGAGTAGCTTCCAATTAAAAACCAGTCGGTCGTATGTGCCAAACTTACCTTAGACACCAAATTGTTGAGTCAGAACCAATTGGGTTAGCCTACAATCCAGACTCTAACCTCTGAGCCTAATTAGGTCTTGCTTGATCGTGACTCGATCTTGACCCAGACTTAATCCTATTAGGCTGGTCAATTTAAGCATTGTTGATCCCATCTAACCAACTCTTGATTCGGTTTGATCAACCGCTTAGACCTAATTGAGCTACCCAAGCCCGAACCCAGTATTATGAATATGTCTTAGATCTGAAATTCTCAATTTTAGACCTAATTAATATTTCATAAACTTAATTCTTAATTAAGTAGGGTTCATAAACAAAATATGCACAATAAATCCTAGGGTTTCAGGATCTAGGGTTTTGCAGAAAGTAAGTTTTGGGTTTCTGATTAAGGACGAACACGCAGCACCCCTACACATCATAAGAACACCCCATCGAATGGAAAGAGAGGGCCTTTAAACCCTTCTTCGTTCTTATGACCGGACGGCCAAGAGGAACGCCTTAATCAGGAACATTCAATACTACAAAATAGTATCAGATCTATATCATATATCTCATATACAAAGTAGATCTAATCATGGCATATTTTGCATACATCTCATGTATCGAATCATGCATATTTTTAGATCTAAATTATCTCATAATAATCTAAAAAATTAGATTTAAATTGATCTTAATCAAAATAAATTCTAATCTAGACAACTATGTAGAACTATTCTACAACTAGTCTAGACATGCATCAATCATATCTCATATGATGTTTAAAATTAAATAATTTTTATTTGCTATTTTTTAGATGTTATTATAACCATTATAATATCAAAAAATAGTAAATAAATAGATCTAAAATATGATTTAATCAAATTAAATTCAAAAACATGCAAGACTATTCTATAGAACTATTCTATTCTAGAACTAGTCATGCATATCTTCTAATCTTAGATCCAAATCATTTAATTTTAATTTTTTCTGATTTTCAGATCTGATCACATCTCATGTGACATCTAAAATCAATTATTTTTTAATTAAAATAAATTTAAAATTAGATCTAAATATTTTTAGAACCATGGCTCTGATACCAGTTGAAGGGAAATCCTGATTTTCCGGTCCAGGTTCGTTCAGATCTGATCAGATCAAGAGATATATTTCAAAAATTTTTTTCTTTGATCTATATCAGATCTGAGATATTTTAGATCTGATTCTTATTATTTTAATAAATAAAATAAAATAAGATAAATTAAATCAAATTTAATTTACCTGATTTGGGTAATCCTATTACCCTGTTGATGATCCTGTATGCAGCGGAAGGTTCTGGATCTAGCCACGCAAGCGCCTGGCCTCTACCGGTATCCACTCGGGCTGGATCTGGAGATCCTCTTCTTCTCTATCACATCTCCAAAAATTCAGATCTGGATCTGATCTGGAGGATCTTCAAAACTCCTTTTGAAGATCAGCAGTCGTCCTTTGCAGCAGTGCAGCCTTCTTGCTTTTGATCGCCTTTCTTTGATCTGGATCGCACCAACCAAAGTCCAAAACTCCTTTTGGACGTGGAGAGGAGAGGGAGAAGGAGGTTTGGCATGGAGGAGGAGGGGAGAGGCAGCCTTGGGGCATGGGAATTTGATTCTTAATCAATCTCTTAATCTGAGTTGGGCGCAGGGTCTTATTTATAGACTAGCGTGATCCAACTCCTCTTCTTCCCAACCAATCACAACCCTTTGTGAAATCAGATCTAAATCTGATTGGTGGGAATAGAGTCCCCTGGATTCCTCCTTAGAGGGTGCCTAAGACCAGTCAAAGTTGGTTCTTAGAAGAACTCTAATTGGAATCCAAAAAGGAGATGGAGTCCTTGTCCAACAAGGACTCCTAGGCGCCTCCAACTTGGGCACACGCCTAGGGTGGCGTGCGCCCTTCTCCTTGCCAGGTTCTGGCAGGGGGACAGGCCCCCACCAGCTCTCCAATAGGTGCATGACATGTGGTCAAAAGTCAAAGTGTCAATGGTCAACGTTTGACCAGTCAAAGGTAGACTTTTGACCAAAGTCAAAGAACAAGAAATGGCAGGTGACCAAAAATGGCAGGTAATGTCTTACAAAATAAGACAACCTTTTCTGACTTGGACAACCTCCAGTCAGACCATATGAAGGCCTCTGATTGAGCACAAACTCCTTTGGCTCAGTCAGGACAACTTATTTATGATAGTAAAAGAAGAACGTTAGGTTCAATCGAGTGCTAGCACGATTTCCTTGAACCTAATTGAATCTCATTCAGATCAATTGAACTAGATCAGTTCAATTGATGATCACCAGATTCAAACCCTTGTTTGTGTGACCCAGTTAGGTTCAGTTCTGTATGGTAATGGGATATGTCATGATCTCTATCATCGACATCATCGAAACTCCTTTCGATGGATCAGAACTCTTCTGATTCGAACAGCTAGAATGATCGATCATCTAAATCATTCTAATTGCTCCCAAAATCCACCAGTGACACCTAGCAGTATATGGTGGCAACCCATCAGAGCTGAATGCGAACCTCTTGGTGCAGCTACCTGTGTGATTAAGTTCTTCTATCTTGAGCCCCGATCAGATTAGGGTTAAGGTGAACTCGTCAAACCCTAGTCTCTGTCATATGATGTAATCATTCGATTCGAGTCCAATGTGAAAATCTAAATAGAAACTCTTTCTATTATTTCACTCTGCCATGGCCATGGGCTTCTGGACTTGATTCTCATGATCATCATAGGGCTGCTCCTCTACCACCGAGGTAGATAGATTCCATCTTGATGCAATCCAGTTCCTACAATGAACATGCTATAGCCAACATACACCTCAGGGTTCCATATGGCTAGGAGACCGAGTAATGGTGTAGTCAAACTATAACACCCTCAAGGTGAACTGCCGATGCACCTCAGGTCAAAGAACCAGACACACTACTGCAGCATCGAGTCAGTCATTGACGAGAAGGTAGACTTCCTAATGACTACTCGAGGTGGTCACGCTCAGTGCCCTCGTTCTCTAACGAGTACCTGTACTCTCGCTCCGGTGTCTCCACACCGTAGACTCAAGACTCATCTACTAAAGAGAAGCGATTGTACACCAATCTTCCAGATCAATCACCATCCTCGTGATGATCCTATGGTCAGGAGCAATTTATGAGTTAATAATGATTATTCATGTCTTAAATTTTCAACTCTTGAAAATATAAATTATCATTGCCATTAACTCAAAGGATGTATCACAGACACTAAATATACATATGTGATAGAAAATAACCCATTTATTGATTTTAGTCAAAATTATAATTTTGCCCCTAGAAGTGTATTACAAGTGTCAGCCAATTCTGGCTTCTAGGGAACATATATCTAACACCCTTTTCATCCATTAGATCATGAAACAAAGCCATCCATTGGCTCTAAAAAGGGATGCCCATTCAGCAAGAAGGCATGGAAGAAAAACTTTGAATAGTCAAAGTCCCAAGAGCTTTTGACTTGGTCCAAGAGACGTCAAGGAGAAGTAGGCAGCATGGGGTCTTGAGCGGCAAGGTATCTTGGGCGACAAAACAACATGGGCAAAAAAATTTAAAAGGAAAAGAAGTCTTTTATCTATAGAAGGACTCTTCTGTGCCCCATATCTGATGTCCATGCCTAATTAAAAAAAAATTATGCGACATAATATATGGGAAAAGTCAAAGAAGGTAGGCATTATCTTATTCCATGCGCCAAAGTGTCCTTTACGCATGAAATACTTCCCACATGCAAGAGAGAGACTCTCTGGCATGTGGGATGTAGATATGAGGTGCCCAATCTGAAGCCCAATCAATCTAGATTAATCCAACTCAAGACCAAATCCTATTTGGCTCAAATCGGATCTAAATTAGCCCAAATCGGAAGCTGATTCGAATCCAATTCGAATCCTGGTGCTAGGGTTTGCTATATGTGCTAGCATATTCATCTTGCAAACATGGTCTAATCTAATTAGACCCTTAATCAATTCTCTTTGTGTGTGACCCATTGGGTTCCACATCTAACCAGCAGTGAGTTTGGGTGTGATTTGACCTAATCTGGTTAGAACTCAACCAAACCGATTTAGGTCAAAACTAGCCAACCCAATTTGACTTAAATTAGAACACTTTCTAATTTAATGATCAAATTAAAATTTTAACTTGATCAAACTCACAAGACATGATTGACATCTAGCAACGTATCATGACTACCCTGAAAGATGTGAAATTTTGATGAAAATACCAAACATACCCTTCAGTGAAATTTACCATGCAACTAGATCCTTCGATCTTCCTGCATCCTGAATATGACTCTGGGTATGGAAATATGTCAACCCCAATATCATATTCATTTCTCTTTCAATCTTATGATAATGATTCATTTAATGAAACATTAGAAACCATTTCTAATTTTCATCATGCTTTGATCAAAGTCTTCTTGAATCATTATTTGTTTGAAGCAGGTAGGATGCTATTTCCTCTTACCAGGAAAGATCGATTCCATGTTAACCTACTCACAACCTTCATATATATAATCTACCATATCCAGAACATCCCGTACATAACTGAGTCATGAATGAGTTTGAACCAAAATATGGATTTATATATATAAGATTCTATGATAGTTTCAGGTCAAAGGATTACATGCACAAATTTCCACTATGAGAACCATCTATTGACATGTAGATAAGACTCCATTAGATATTCTCAATTCGGATCAATTCAGTGAACTCATTCTCTAATGAGCACCCACATTCTTGTATTAGTGTCATACATAGGTTATTGTGAGATCAATCATCCTCTTAACTGAGCATACAAAGAATGTGCTAGTCTTACCGAAAATATTGATCCCTAAGTCAATGTCTCATCGACTAGAAATATTTAAATTAGGGTTTTAAGATTTTAGGTCTCACTAGTATGATCTCATCATAATTCTAAAATCATAGCCCTAATTTATAGGATTCATCATAATAATAAGACACTGCATATGATGAAATAATTGCCTTTATTTAAAAATGTCATTACATGAGTCTGGAAGGCAAAGAACATCCTAAAAATAAATTGGCTTGAGGGCATAATCCTTTCACCATTGAATATTAAAGCTGTTAAAGGTCGAGATCAAACTCCTTACCTTTTTCAAGTATTTCATCATACTTTCTTCTTGAGCTTCATAATTGCCACTGACTTGTCCCACGACAATTGAGAGTCACTGTACACTTGGAGACGATCCACCTCTAGTTTCCTAGCTATTCTCAATTCTACGATCAGTGCTTTGTACTCAACCCTATTATCTATTATAGAAAATTCAAAACATAGTGCATACTCTGCAATGATTTCTTCAAGGTTGACCAAAATCAGAGCTGCACCTGCACCAGAGGCATTGGATGAGCTATCCACGTACAGGGCCCAAAAACCTTCAAGAAGGTCTGCTTTTTCTTTGGGGGAGCCTGATTGTAACCACGAAATTTTGGTTTCATTTTGTTCAAGTTCGACTTCGTTCGGGATGGTGCATTCCACTATGAAGTCTGCCAATATTTAGGCTTTGATTAACAATCGAGGTTGGTAATTGATGCCAAACTTTATAAGCTCAATTGCCTATTTTGCTGTTCTTCTAGAGATGTCCGTTCGATGGAGAACTGCCTTGATTGGTTGATCAATGAGAAGCATTATAGTATGCCCCTAAAAATAAGGTTGGAGCCTTCGAGCTACAATTAATAAATCATAAGTTAGCTTTTCTAACTTGGAGTATCTGGTCTCAGCATCTCTCAAGACTCGGCTTATATAGTAGATCGACTATTGTGCTTTCACCTCTTCTTTAACTAAGACTGCCACAAGGATTGCTGGGGAGACCGCTAGGTATAGAAAAATTTATTCTCTAGGTTTGGGTTTTGCCAATAGGGGAGGTGAGTCGAGGTAGTTTTTTAATTCTTCAAATGTCTGTTGACATTCGGTGGTCTAGTAGAAATTTTTTGGCTATTTAAGAACTTGGAAGAAAGGCATGCATTGCTTAGTTGATTTTGAGATGAAGTGATTTGGAGCTGCTACTTTCCCTATTAGGCGTCGAACATTCTTTATTGACTTTGGAGCAGTCATTTCTTGAATGGCCTAGATCTTCTTTGGGTTCACTTCAATTTTGCATCTTTATACCATGAACCTTAGGAACTTCTCTAAAGTTACGCCAAAGGCACAATTAGTAGGATTTAACTTCATCTTATATTTTCAAAGGGCACTGAAGATCTCTTTAAGATCGACAATGTGATTTGCTGAAGATCTGCTCTTTATAAGCATGTCATCCACATAGATCTCTATGTTGCGGCTGTTGTGCTACTTGAATATCTTGTTAACCAAGCACTGGTAAGTTGCACCTGCATTTTCTAGCCCAAAGAGCATGACCCTATAATAATAGAGACCATGGTTAGTAATAAAAGCAGTTTTCTACTCATCCTCTGGTGCCATTCGAATTTGATTATAGCCAAAGAAGGCATCCATGAAAGTGAGAAGTTCATGGTCTAAAGTTGCACCCACCAGTTGATCAATTCTGAGCAAGGGGTAGATGTCTTTTGGGCAAGCCTTGTTCAGCTTCTTGAAGTCTATGCACATTTTTTATTTATCATTTGCCTTCTTGATGAGAACCACGTTAGAGTTTCAATTTGGATAGTTGACTTTTTGGATGAACCCGGCTTTAAGGAGCTTGTCAACTTCTTCTACTGTTGCCTTCTATCTCTCCAGGGCATAGCTGCGCCTCTTTTCTTTCACTAGCTGATGTTTGGGATCAATAGCCAGATGATGTTTCATAACTCCAGCATTAATTTTGAACATGTCAGCAGGGATCCGAGCAAAGACATCTGCATTTCTCTGCAAGAATTTGACGAGTTGCTCACATACCTCCTCTCCTAGATTGGAGTCGATCTGCATCGTGTGCTCTTTATTTTCATCATTCAGAGGGATTAAGATAAGATATTCCATGGGTTCTCCTCGTTCTTTAGTAAGGTTGTCCTAGACATCCAGCCCATCAACCGGGTAAGGGTCTGATTGTTCACCTCTTTGCAAAGTGATTGGATAGCAATGTCTTGCCAAGGCTTGATCTCCTCTGACCTTTTCGATCTCGTAACTCATTGAAAACTTCATCTTTAAATAGTAGGTCGACACTACTACTCGAAGTGCATTTAGACCAGATCGGCCAAGAATTTTATTATAGGTAGATGGAGCTTTCACTACCAAAAAATCCACTTATGCCCTGGACCATCTCGGATATCATCCTGCAGCCATAGTTAATGTTATTATTCCTTCAACTGGAATAGTATCGCTAGTGAAGTCTACTAATAGGGTACTCATTGGTCTGAGTTGGTTATCAGGTACAGATATTTTGGAGAAAGCATTATAAAATAAAACATCGGTCGAACTTTCATTATTGATAAGAACACGGCATACATCATAGTCTGTAAGATTCAAAGAAACTACAACCACATCATTGTGCGGGAACTGAACTGCTTATGCATTTTTTCAATGAAAGTGATGGGTTCTTCAATCCTCCACCTTTTAACCAATCCATTAGATCCGCTGGCCTCCTCCCATCGAAGTCCCTAGAGATAGTGTTTATGATGCCCAATAGGGGTCAATCTCCTGGCCGCTCCTCCCTCCTTGGTGGTTCCAATTATGGCAGCGCTCTCGGGTGCTCTTCCTTAGGCCGACGTCATAGGAATCGACCAAGCCAACCTCATCTGATGAGCTCCTCAATCTAGTTTTGGAGCTGAATGTACTCTTTGGTATCTGACCATGGTCATGATGGTAGAGACAATACTTGTTAGGATTACACTTGCCAAGATGAGTGCGCATCCTCTCAGACCTTGGTAGCTGCTCTTTAATCTCCATCAATACTTGAGTTTTTGGAGCATTGAGGGTGACGTAGTTATGGAATCTTTTCAGGGAGAGTTCCACTATACCCCTCGATTAGGACTTCTTTGTCGATAAGCTCGAGGAGGAGTCTAGGCTCATTTACACTCAGGAGGGGTTCAGAAGCGCGATCGAGCTTTACTCAACTTTTTTTTAAGTGTGGGCTTACTAGATTCACTTGCCTGCTACTCTCTTGCGGCATCATCATTCTTGGCCTTGAAGGCCTCTTCTACCTGGGTGTAACCATCTGCTTGAGACAACATATTAGCAAAATTCCTGGGGAACTTTCTTTTCAGAAAGGATAAAAGATCATTCTTCTGAAGATCGCCCTTTAGTCCTACCATGGCAATGGATTGATCCAAATTTTGGACCTCCAGGGCAGCGGCATTGAAGCAATTGATATAAGCCTGGATGGGCTCCCCTTCCTTCTGCTTGATATTGATGAGGGAGTCTAAACCTCACTTGAGATGTCGGCTACTAACAAAATGAGCTACAAACTGATGGCTCATTTGGTCGAAGAAGAAAATCATACCCGACTTTAGAGCTGAGTATCAGTTTCTTGCTACTCCTTTTGGAGTAGATGGGAAGGCTTGACACAAGATAGCATCTGGCGCACCATGAAGTAGCATCATGATTTGGAAGGCCTCTAGGTGGTCAACTAGATCAGAGGTCCCATCGTAGCTCTCAAATTAAGAAAGCTTGAAGTTTAGTGGGACAGGCTCCTGCATGATCTGGATAGAGAAAAGAGGGTCGGTGTAGATGTTGTCATGGTGGACTGGGGTGGCATGGTGTAGCTCCTTAATCCACTGGTCCATGTCCTAGAACTTTTGATTGAGAGCATCACCTCGATCATGGATCTCGGAGGGTTTTTAGCTGTAAATGGGATAGGTTTCTTCCAGAGAGTAGTGATTAGAATAGGATCTTTTACTATCTTTTTTCCCTTTCTAGGAGTAATAGATCTACTTACCCAAGTATGCCTTCTTTAGGCAAGTCCTTGAAGTTCTGGCGGGGGGTTTTTCGACTGAGCTGCCATCGAAGATTGTTGCATGACCTGCAATATTTTGATGAGGCCTCGAACTTGCTGCATCAGCTGGTTGAACTGCTCTGGATCCACCATAGCCATTAAGGGAGGTTGTGGTGCTAGTGATGGTGTTGGAGCAGGCGGATCGGGTATAGATTTGGTGAGAGAGGTGGTGGATCGTTGGATGGTCATTTTTTTCAAGGCATCCTTGAGACTGAAAAAGATAAAATGAAGATGGACCTTGAAAGATTAAAAGAAGAGAATAGACAAATACGATTGAGCACTTCTTTTGGAATAAGGGCTTCGGGGCCCTTCCTCTAGCTCCAATCCTATTGGTGTAGAATCTGGTTGATGCCAGACGATGCTAGAGCTGGAGAAGATGAGATCATCATCGATGACCTACAAAATAAAGTCTTGACTAGAGTTGGGGAAGGTGGCTCTGGCAGGACCCTCCGATGATTAAGTCAGCTTTTCTGACCAACAAAAATGAAGTACTCAGAAGAATTAAAATAAAATTTTTAGCTTAGAGAGAAAACATATCTGAAGGATTCCTTATAGAGATAGAGCCTGTAACAAACTGATAGTGATAGCCATAACTGCCTGGTAGTAAGCCGTTCGGAGCCACATGAAGTTTGTTATGGAGGGTAGTGTCCATTATCATGATGTGCTAGTCTATTGGGATTTAATAGTTGAAGTTTGGATATCTCCGAGATTGTGTAAGTGTTGACTGATATTGGCTGTATCAAGAATTGATGCCGAGGTCCTTCCATGGATAGAGGAATGTTTGACTGGAAGGAGCCCATTGGGCTACTGGAGGGAGTTTGGAAGGAGTTTGATTGAAGGAGTCTGGCTGGAGGGCGTTCGGTTGGAAGAAGTCCAGCTGGAGGGAGTTTGGTTGGAGGGAGTCCGACTGTAGGGAGTCCAGTTGGAAGAAGTCCAGTTGGAAGGAGTTTGGCTGGAGGGAGTTCGGTTGAAGGAAGTCCAGCTAGATGAAGTTCGGCTGGAGAAGTTTAGCTAGAAGGAGTCTGGCAGGAAGGAGTTCAATTAAATAAGTTTATCTCGAAGGAGTTTGGCTGGAAGAAGTTTGATTGAAGAAGTTCGGCTTGAAGGAGTCTGGCTGGAAAGAGTTTGGCTAGAGAGAGCCCTGCCTATCCTGACATAAGACACCAAGCTAAACTTCGACAGGAGCGGGTTCAACCCCAATAGGTTTGTTGTGCAACCACAAAGTCTATTATGGAGACTGACGTAATATTGTCTTGGTGCATAAGATGCTTACAGTATTTTTGGATATGTTGCTTTGTTGTGTAACCGTAAGGGCAACAATATTCAAAAGTGTATGAAAATGAAGGGTGCAACCTAACTAAAACATTATAGTTTGTTGTGCAAACACAAGCTATTAATGTTTTAGAGGTGAGGATCATATTGAGAATTGCATGAGATGCAATTGGAAAGAGTTTTCTATCTTTGAACTAATAAAAGGTTTGTTGTGCAACCACAAGACTTTTTATGAGGAATTAGAATCTTAACCTCAATAAAAAAATTAATTAGGGTTTCTCGATCATCATAGAAGAGGGCTATGATATTCGATAAAATAGTAGAAGACATAGTTAAAGTAAAGACCTAATTTAATTATGTGTGTCCTTATGAGTTGTTTGCTTATGTAATATTTTTTATAATGTATATTAAATTCTATATGGCTTCTTCAATTTCACTATTTGGAATATTAGACTCAAATAAATTGACTGGTCCCAATTATGTGGATTAGCTGAGGAATCTTAAGTTGTACTTAATCAAGAAAGGATCTTCTATATCCTCGATGCCCCTAACCCTAGCCGGTAGGAGAGGATGCTTTTGAGGAGGTAGTTACATATAAGATGTGGTAAAATAATTCATTAACTGACAAATGTATCATACTGGCCTCCATAAGTAATGAGTTATAGAGGCAGCATGATGGCATGGATGCTTAGTCCATATTGCTTAATCTAAAAGAGCTTTATGAAGATAGAGTAGAACTACAAGATATGATATATCTAAGCAGTTGTTGTTAGATGTGTGCCCTAGAAGCCAGATTGCCTGTCACTTGTAATACACTTCTAAGGATAATTTTATAATTTTGACTATAAATTAATAAATGGATTATCTTCTATCATAGTGTATATTTAAAAGTGTCTGTGATACATCTTTTGAGTTAAAGGTAATGACAATTCATATTTTCAAGAGTTAAAAGTTTAAGATACGAATTTTCATAATTAACTCATAAACTGCATCCGATCGTAGGATCATCATGAGGATGGTGATCGATCTAGAAGGTTGGTGTTCGATCGCTTTCTTAGGATACACATGTCTTGAGTCTATGGTGTGGAGACATCAAAGCAAGAGTATAGGTACTCGTTAGAGAATAAGGGCACTGTGTGTGACCACCTCGAGTAGTCATAAGGAAGCCTAACTTCTCATCGATGACTGACTCAATGCTGCAGTGGTGTGTCTGGTTCTTTGACCTGAGGTGCATCGGTAGTTCACCTTGAGGGTGTTATAGTTTGACTACACTATAACTTAATCTCCTAGCCATTCAAAATTCTGAGGTGTATGTTAGCTATAGCATGTTCATTGTAGAAATTGGATTGCACCAATAGGAGATCTATCTACCTCAGTAGATGAGGAGTAGCCCTATGATAATCATGAGATTAATTTCATAAGCCCATGTCCATGGCAAAGTGAAGATGATAGAAAAAGTTTCTATTAGGATTTCACATTGGACTCGAATCGAATGATTAATTCATATGACGGACATTGGGTTTGACGAGTTCACCTTAACCCTAATCCTGTCAGTCTCAAGATAGAAGAACCCAATCACACAGGTAACTATACTGAGAGGTTCACTTTCAATTCTGATGGGTTGCTACCATATACTGCTAGGTGTCACTGGTGGATATTGGGAGCAATTAGGATGATTTTGATGATCAATCATTCTAATTGTATGAATTAGAAAAGTTTTGATACATCGAAAAGTGTTTCGATGATGTCGATGATGGAGATCGTGATATGTCTCATTACCATACAGAATTGAACCTAACTAGATCACACAAATAAAGATTTGGGTCTGAATATCATCAATTGAGCTAAGCTAGTTTGATTGATTTGGATTAGATCCAATCAGGTTCAAGGTAATCGTGCTAGCACATGATTGAGCTTGACTTTCTCCTTCTGAAATCTTTCTGATTCATCGCAACTGAATCAAATTTGATTTGACTCATTCTTGTATTTTAAATGAGTTTATTTTTTATCTGACTAGAATAAGTCGAGATGATTAATTATAAAAATTAAATCCATTCATAGTCAAATTGGACTAGGGTCAAAAGTTGACCTATTTAAGAGAATTAAGGATCACCTGATCATATGCTTTTAGAAAATTCTCTAGAAATTATTTTGATTTAATTTTTGAATATGTGATATAATATGAGCTATGCATTGGATGTACCAAATTTTATGATTTTTGAAAGTTTCTAAACTAAGTTATGATAGAATTTAATTTGGATCAAACTCTTAAGGGAAGAGTCCTAGGCGTAGTGGACTCTTCCTTATCTTCTCATGTCGACACCTTTTTGAATCATTTTTGGCAAAAAAAATAGATGAGATCTGGTGGTTTTTCAGGGAGAATAGGTCCTAGAGTTCTAATAATAAAATAAATGAGTTATTTTGGCCAAAAGGGACTCTATGTAGGCATTGGACATAAAAGCCTTTCTCACGTCAAAGTGCATTCAATGCAAGAAATAATTTTCCATGCCTAAAGTCTACCATCCTTAATATCCCACACCCCCTCTATCCATTCTCTTCTTCTCTTTTACAAGCCTAGAAAATTAGGCATAAATCTAAGAAGAAGGTCCATGATTTTTGGCACAATATTCAGGATTTACGTGATAGTGTTCGTCTGACGGACGGGCTACCTTCAAAAATAGTTTTGAAGGATCTTCAGATCAGATCTAGATCTAACTTTTGAAGAAAAGATTCATGAGAAGAAGATGTTCAGATTCTGCCTAAGTGGATACCAGTAGATGCTAGACGCGTGCGTGGCTCCTTCCAGAACCTCAGGAATCAATAGGACTATTGCTAGGTAATTAGATTACCCAATTAGGTACTTAAATTAAACCTAATTTAATTTTAATTTTTAATTTTTAATATTAGATCACTATGATTAGATCTAAGAACTCTTAAATATTATTGGATAATTTAAAAATTTTTTAAAAAAATTTTCTCAGATCTAATCAGATCTGCATGATCCTACGGTAGAAAATAGCATTTTTCCTTCAACTGTTATTAGAGCTAGATTAGCAGTTCTTCAGATCTATCCTAAATCTAATTTTATTTTTATTTATAATTTGATATTAAAAGTTTTTAAATATCACATTAGATATAATTAGATCTAAAATTAAAAAATTAAAAATTAAATAATTTAGATCTAATATGTATGAGATGCATGACTAGACTAGGTATAGAATAGTTGTATGTGTAGTCTAGTATGATCATATATTTAATTTGATTAAATATAGTTTTAGATCTATTTAATTTTTATTTTTTTGATATTATAATTATTATAATTATATTTAAAAATAGAAAATAAAGATTTTAATTTTTGATTTATTCATATGAGATATGAAAGATGCATGCTTAAACAAGTCATAGAATAGCTCTATAAGATGTCTAGAATAGTTTTAATTTTGATATGATAAAATTTAAAATTTTATTTTTTAGATTTAATATGTGATATTTCAAATATGAAAGTATGCATATTGATGATACATGAGATGTATGCAAGACATGTATTAGTTAGATCTTTTTATATGTGATATATGATCTAACTAGTTTTATAGTAAAAAATTATATTTTTGATTAAGAAGTTCTCCATGGTAGTCCGATCATAAGAATAAAGTAGGATTTAAAGGCCCTCTCCTCTCATTTGATGGGATGTTCTTATTGAAGAAAATCGCGTATGGTTTAAGCATGCATTTTTGAAACTTTTTTGAATAAAATAGTAGCAAAAGTAAATATAATGAAATATTAATCTACAACATGTATTGATCTAATCAATTTAAATCCTACTCAGGATCTAGACTTACTAATATATAATTTAAAATTTAAATATGATTGATAAGCAAATCGAATATGCTGATCGATACGAGTTCAGAACTCGATACCTATGTGTAGATAGCTAATCTCCATAATCTGAATCTATCAAATAATGCTCTAGTGTCACACCATAGCCACACATATGTCCAGCCTCTATGGTTGGTGCACACGGAGCTCTTGATCTCGATTAGCCCTACTGGAGTGCTAGCTCCTTGTCGGGACCCTCAATGGTTGATCATGATTGATCCAATCGATTGTCTTCTTTCTAATCTCCTAAATACTCTAAAAAATCCAAACACATGCTTCAGAGGATGATGAAGGGGTGTTTCAAATTTGGTGGTGATCCGATGCTCACAGTACTCGATCTTTCCACCCGAACCCAGATTCCCAAGTCTTGGATTTCACTCAGCCTAAAAATCCTGACGCACTGAAAACCCTCTCTTTCGCCCTCTCTGTATGGAGTTTTTCCATGAAATAAGTTTTTATAGAAAAATATCTTTTGAATCTATAAACCCTATTTAGATCATATCTAAAAATTAGGTATCCTTAGATATAAAAATTAGAAGAGAATAGAGGCATGAAGGAAAAATAAAGTGTTATAGGACTCTGCTCACCTTCACTCCAAGATTTTTTTTTGCCCAAAACCAATTCCCAATCACTTTCAAATTTTTACCATGGAAAGGTAACTCCTCAAGCTTCATGCATAGAAATTTTCATAATTAATTACATGAAAAATAAGTAGAAATTCTATGTGGAGTGGATAGGTTCAGATTGGTTGAGCTAGTTTCAACCAACTACTAGTATTTGAATTCAAATGGGGTCTTATCCTTTTCCAACGCCTATCCTAGAGGATGGTGAGCAGAAGGACTCTCCTTCTGCTTGTCCTCAATCTAAAATTGCCTAAAAAATATGCGACAAAAGATAGGTAGGCATGGAGAATAGATAAGGAAGAGATTAGGTTTTTCAAATTTCAAACCAACCAAGTTGAATTCAAAATTCAACTTGGTTTGAACTGGTCCAACCCTTGGACCAGGTCAAAGGTAGAAGAGAGGAAGGATGCACATTCATTTTTGTGTGAGAAATCTCATACAAAAATTGGAGGAGGGCATGGGTCAAGGTGGAAAAGTTAGTTATGGTGGGTACTAGGGAGAATTTAAATTCAAATCTCATTTAACTTGGTCCTAATTGGTTTTATCCAAACCAATTTATCTTGATCTAATTAGATTAGATTAAACAAACAAAATTAAGCTTAACCCAAACCAATAAATTTCTAATCAAATTATAAATTAATTAGATCCATCTCCTATTTAAGTTAGGATCAAATCATCCATAGCGATTAGGTTATCTCATGATCAGATCGGGTCAAACCCAATCAAAACAAATTCAATCAAACTTAATGAAATCCTCATCGCTCAATCAAATTGAGCTAATTAGCAATTAAATTCCTAATTAATCCTTGAATAAACATAGAGTCCCAATTGGATGGATGTCTGGGCAATAGAGTTTAATCAACATGAAACTCCTGAAGAGTCCCAAACTAGTGGGACTCTTGAACCTAGTGTCCCAAATGAATCTAACTCACGATCATAGAGTTCCAAATGAGTAGGACTCAGAGTCCCAATCCACTAGAACTTTTGATCATAGTGTCTCAGTCTAGTGGGACTCTTCATTATAAAGTCTCAAGTCATCAGGACTCTCGATCAGAGAGTCCCAAACACGAAGGACTTAGAGTCCCAATCAAGTGGGACTCTTGGTCGCAGAGTCCCAATCTAGTGGAACTCTTGGCCATATTATCTTAAATCATCAAGACTCAATATTAGCCATCAGATTAGGTAGAAACTCCTATTGTGTGTGACCCCATAGGTTCGAATTATAAGCTGGTAGCACAAAAACTAATTTTTTGTACCAATCGATGTGACCATCTAGCAATGATACCCAATGTTCGGATAGGTTGAATAATTACAATGCAACATCGACGAACCTATGGCATATGATTACCGTATAATTCATCCTCTTGACCTTGATGCTTAAAGGACGATCTAGGATTTGCTATCAATCCTAAAATTCATCCATAGTGTATTTCAAAACTCAGTGTCCATCATATGGACCACCCCGACCAAGGGTTTGCTAAATTAAAATATAGTAATGCACTTGCTCCAACACTTGAAGGGGCCAATTCCATCTTGACTCATACACTGATAAGCCAAGTACTTGACTACACCCAGTAGCCTTCCATCATTGAATTAGAAATTTAGATAGTCCGGTACCTAAGAGCAGTGAGTTGCTTGCAGGTCTCGTGGTGATCTCAGGTCTAAGGGACACTTATACCCATATCCTTCATGAGTAACTCTTGAAAGCACAGAGCTTCGCAGTTGGATCACGTTCAGTGAAATGTACCCTTACACTTCACCTGCATGCCATAATAGTATCTCTATACTTCTTAGTTAAGAGGACAACCAATACTTGTGGCACACAATGACCTACACTCAATATGTTTTCATCCTGGGTAACAACAAATCATTTGGTCGTGAACATGTTTGAGGACTAGATCATAAATCCTTCTATTGGTGTAGAATTTGGTTGACGTCGGATCGAACTGAAGTGGAGGAGGATGAGGTCGCCGTCGGTGACCTGCAAAACAAAGTTCCATCCGAAGTCGATGGGGGTGGCTTCGGTAGGACCCTCCGACGGTCAAGTTAGCTCTGGCCAACTAAATTCTGTACCAATAGATTTGGCACTAGAGAAGGGACCCTCTATTCTCGAGGTTTTCTTGATCTTAAAGGAGTGCTTAGCAGCGATCTAGAGTTCTTCCCAGAAAAAATGCCTCTCAGGAAAGCTTCGACCAAACGATCAATGGCCTCTGTAGCCAGATCTCGTTCAGATACATCAGTTCCCACTCCAGCTCTGGTAACTCAAGCTTCACCTGCAACCATAGTGGATCCGAAGCAGTTTAACCTACTGATGCAGCAGGTTCAGGGCCTCATCGAGATGGTACAGGCCATGCGGTAGCCTCCGACGATGACTCCACCAAGAAACCCACCACCGATGGAGGATATGTCCATCGCCATTAGGAAGGAGAAACAGAGAGCAAAGGATCTAAGTTTTGAATCATGGTTCTCCTCCAGAGGAGACCTTCCCTATCTGTAGCTGGAAGCCCTCCAAAGTCTATGACCGAGACGACGTCCTCAATCACAAACTATGGAAGATGGATCGACGGATTGAGGAGCTCGACCACGTCACACCAGCTCGCCACGATGACGTCCGCACCGATCCTTCTTTCTCTCTCCAAATTATGCAAGAGTCCATTCCACCGAACTTCAAGCTCCTTCAACTTAGAAGCTACAATGGAACCTCTAATCCAGTTGATCATCTAGAGGCCTTCCAAACCATGATGCTGCTTCATGGTGCACTAGATGCCATATTATGTCGGGCTTTTCCATCTACCTTAAAGGGAGCAACAAAAAATCGATACTCAGCATTGAAGCTGGGTACGATCTTCTCTTTTGATCAGATGAGCCATCAGTTCATGGCTTCCTTCGTTAGCAGTCGATGTCCATGCCAAAGTTTGGATTCCCTAATGAATGTCAAGCAGAAGCAGGAAGAATCCATCCAAGCATATGTCACTCGATTTAATGCCGTGGCATTGGAGGTCCGGGACCTGGACCAGTCTATTGCAATAACCATGCTCAAGGGTGGCCTTCAGAAGAACGATTTGCTATTTTCTCTGAAAAAGAAGTATCTCAAGGACTTTGCCGATCTGCTAGCTCAAGATGAGAGATATGTCCATGCGGAAGAAGCCTTCAAATTAAAGGATGAATAAGTCACAGGACAGTGGTGGATGGATGAGTCTAATAAACCCACCACTGATGGAGGGTCGAGTGAAGTTTGACCATGCTCACGAACTCCCCCCAGGTGCAAGCGAGCCCGAACTCTCCAAGAAGTCCACCTTCCAGAAGGTTCCACAACTACGCCCCCCTCAATGCTTCTAAGGCAAGTTCTGATGAAAATTAGGAACCAGCTGCTAAGACCAAAAGAATTATGATCTCCCCCAAATAAGTGCAATTGAAGCAAGTACTGCCTCTATCATTATGACCACGGGCATGACACTGAAGAATTTGTTCAGACAAAATCAAGGAGCTCGTTAAGAGAGGCCAGCTGGATCGATTCCTCGGATGCCAATTTGAAGCAGGAGAAGATCGACCGAGGGTGCTGCCATAGTCAGAACAACCAGTGATGGAGGAACAACAGAAAGGTGGGTCGCCTCTTGAATCATCGACACCACGTCTAGGAGGAGCTTGGTACTTCGACAATCCATCATCTCCAACATCAAAGCCAAGAGGAGCTCGCTCCAAAATATGTGATGATAGAAAAAACTATGCAAAAACTATGCAAAAAATTATGCAAAAACTATATGATGATAGGAAAGAAGCAGTCAATAGTGGCCATGTTAGAAACAGGAGGAGAACCTCGTCTTAACATGAGCCGATCAAAGTCCTTCAACCTCGGCCAGAGATAAGATCTCTTCTGAGTGCCCGAGCTTCAACTTTGGCTGCAGGAGATAAGATCTCCCCCGAGCGATCGGGCCAACATCGGCTGCAGGAGATAAGATCTCCACCGAGCAACAAACAACTCTCGACGTAGGAGATAAGATCTCCTTCGAGGCAACCTCGGCCGCAGGAGATAAGATCTCCCCCGAGGGTCCAGGCCAAACTCGACTGTAAGAGATAAGATCTCCCTCGAGCATCCACATCAACGTCGACTGTTAGAATAAGATCTCTCTCGAGGCAACTCGATCAAGATAAGATTTCCCCGAGGGTCCGGGCCAACCTCGACTGTGGAGATAAGATCTCCTCGAGCGCCATATGAACCTAAACCGTAGGAGATGAGATCTCCTCGAGGTAACCTCGACGAACCCTCGACTGCATAAGATAAGATTCCTCCGAGCACCACAAAACCTCAACTGAGAAGATAAGATCTCCCCCATGGCAGCCTCGACTATAGAAGATAAGATCTCCCAAGCGATCGGCAACCTCGACTGCTGAGATAAGATCTCCAGAGCGCCTAATAAACCTCAACTGTAGAGATAGATCTCCCCAGAGGCAGCCTCGACTGTAGGAGATAAGATCTTACTCGAGCACCCACATCAACCCTCGACTGCAGGAGATGAGATCTCGCCCAAGGTAACCTAGGCCGCAGGAGATGAGATCTCTCTGAGCCGACCTTGACTATAGGAGATAAGATCACTCCAAGCATCTACAACAACCTCGACTGTAGGAGATAAGATCTCCCCAAGCACCCGCATCAACCTCGACTGTAGGAGATAAGATCTCCCCCGAGGCAACCTTGACCGTAGGAGATAAGATCACCCCAAAGATCCAAGCCGACCTCAGTTGCAAGAGATAAGATCTTCTCTGAGCGCCCACATCAATCTTGACTGCAGGAGATAAGATCTCTCCTGAGGCAACCTCAGCATAGGAGATAAGATCTCCCCCGAGGCAATCTCGATTGCAGGAGATAAGATCTCCTCTGAGGGTCTGGCCAACCTCGGCTATAGAAGATAAGATCTCCCCCGAGCGCCCGCATCAACCACGGCTGCAGGAGATAAGATCTCCCCTGAGGGTCTGAGCCAACCTTGGCTACTGGAGATAAGATCTCGCCCAAGCATCCATATCAACCTCAGCTGTAGGAGATGAGATCTCCCCTAAGCCAACCTCGACTGCTGGAGATAATATCTCCTTCGAGTGCTCGTATCAACCTCGACCGCAGGAGATGAGATCTCCTTCGAGCCGACCTCAGTTGCAGGAGATATGATCCCCCGAGCTTTGGCTTCAACAAGTGCAGAGCCTGGGAAAGGACTTCGACAGTCGCCTATTTTGGTACTCCCTTCCTTCGAATTTCAAACTCAAAAGTGGGGGGACTATTATTGGGGATAAACCCCGCTCCCACCAATGTCCAGTCAAATGCTCAGCCGATAATGCAATCGATAGTCATGGAAAAGCTTCAGCAGATGAGCCTTAGTCGAGCTCCTTAGCCGACCGAACTTATTAGCGATCGAGCTCTGATCGAACTCCTCAGCGGCCAAACTTCTTTAAGAGCCGGACTCCTCCTAGGCATCTCCGTCGATCGAACTTCTATGGAAGCTGAACTCCTTCTAGACACCTCCAGCAACTGAGCTTCTATGGGAGCCAAACTCCTCAACGATCGGACTCCTCCTCCAGTCAGGCTTCTATGGAAGTCGAACTCCTTACAGACTATTGATGGATTCCTACAGGCGATCCCACTACTGAACGGTTACAATTATCACGACAATAATGATTATTATTTATCAAGTCAATCACGATCGACATTTATCAAAATAGTTACGATAGTCATTAATCAAGACAGTTACAACAAGCTTCGTCTATAAAAAGGACCCTTCAGATATGCTTACTCTAGGCTCTAAGCTCTCCTCTCCTCTTCTAAACTCTGCCGAACTCCACATTAAGCACTCCATTTCTATTGGTCAGAGCTAACTTGACCATCGGAGGATCCTACCGGAGCCACCCGCACTGGCTCCAGATGGGATTTTATTTTGCAAGTCATCGATGGTGACCTCATCCTCCTCCACTCCAGCTCGATCCGACATCAATCAAATTCTGCACCAATACCTCCTTTATCGAGTCTAAATAGTCCAAAGGACTTCATCACAGAAGAGTTCATTATAGAAAGATGCACAAAGTGATGAAAAGGTCAAAATAATAATTTTATTTATTAATAATTCATATATAATTATATTTAGCTCAACCATCTACAATCTAGATGATTGACTTTAGGATACAATTTTCAACAACTCTCACTTAGACTAAAGCCACTTAGAACAGTATCGAATACCCATCTTCCATTTGTGATTATCGAACTCTTTGATTCCTAGAGCTTTAGTAAAGGGGTCGGCCACGTTCTCCTTTCCATCGATCTTCTGAAGCTCGACATCACCTTGCTCCATAATTTTTCATACAAGTCGGTAGCAACGTAGAATATGTTTGGTGCATTGATGTACCTTCGGCTCCTTCGCTTGAGCTATGGATCCAGTGCTATCATAGTATAGCAAAACCAGACCATCGAAAGAGGATGCTGCTCCCAGCACACCAATGAACTTTCACAGTCACACAACTTTCTTCGCAGCATTAGATGCCGTGACATACTCCATCTCACACGTAGAATTGGCTATAGTGTGCTACTTGAAATTCTTCCAGCAGATCGCTCTACCATTTACGATAAACACAAAATCTAACATACTTTTGCTATCATCATGATCTGGTTGAAAACTAGAATCAATATATCCCATAAGTTTCAAGTCAATATCTCTACAGATGAGCCACTGGTCCTTAGTATGTCTCAAATACTTTAGGATTATCTTAACAACCTTCCAATGATTCTCACCTAGGTCAAACTGGTATCTACTCACTATCCCTAGTGAGTATGCCACGTCTGATCTCGTACACATCATGGCATACATAATAGAACCCACTGTCGAAGCATATGGTATTCTACTCATATGCTCTCTCTTTTGAGGAGTTGTCAGACAATCCATCTTCGAGAGAGAAATTTCATGGTCTATCGAAAGATAGACCTTCTTCGAATTCTCCATGCTGAACCTCTTCAACACGATATCGATGTACGTAGACTAGGATAATCCAAGCAACCTTTTAGATCTATTCCTATAGATCCTCATCCCTAGGATGTAGGAAGCTTCTCCCAAGTCCATGAAAAATTGAGATGACAGCCAAACCTTTATTCCCTATAATGCTGGAATGTCATTTCCGATTAAAAGAATATCATCAACATACAATACAAGGAATACAACAATAGAACCATTGGCCCATTTATATACGTAAGATTCTTCTCCATTCTTAACGAAGCCATACGTTCTGATTACTTTATCAAAATGCATGTTCCAACTCTGTAATGCTTGCTTCAATCCATAGATGGATCTTTGAAGCCTACACACCTTAGACTCATCTATGGATGTGAAATCCTTAGGCTGTATCATATAAATCTATTCATCTAGCTCTCCATTTAGGCAAGCTATTTTTGCATCCATTTGTCAGATTTCATAATCTAGGTATGATGCTATCACAAGCATGATCCGAATAGATTTGAGCATTGCCACTAAAAAAATGTCTCATCATAGTCAGTACCATAACGCTGACGATATCGCTCGACAATCAGATAGGCTTTATAGGTCTTCACCTTCCCATCTGTGCTCCATTTTCTTTTGAAAATCCACTTACACCCAATGGATTTTACCCCTTCAGGTGGATCAACTAGTGTCCATACACTATTGACCTTCATGGACTTCATTTTAGATTCCTTGGCTTTTAGCCACATATCGAAGTCGGACCTCTACATGGCATCCATGTAGGTGATTGGATCCTCATCATTCTCATCGCGTTCGATAGGATCACCATTCTAGGCCAAGAAATCATAGTATCTATTCAATTGACGTGGTACTCTACCGAATCTTCTTGGTGCCATTTCAATAGGCTTTGGATTCGATCTTATCAAATCTAGTTCTGTAGGTTCACTAGAATGTGTCAGTTCTTCCACCTGTTGAGCTTCATTAAGTTCAACATTAGAGGCAGCTGTTCCTTCACTAAGAAATTTTTTTTCCAAAAAGACTGCTCTATTGCTGATGAACATCTTTTGTTCTTTAGCAAGGTAGTAGTAATAATCCTTAGTTTTCTTGGGATACCCAATGAACAAGCATTTATCAAACCTAGGTCCAAGCTTTTTTGGTTGCAAACATTTAACATAAGCCGGACATCCCCAAACGCTAAAGTGAGAGAGTGTCGGCTTACGTCCAGTCCATATCTCATATAGAGTCTTTGCAACAAACTTGCTCGAAATATTATTCAAAGTAAAATAGATAGTTTCTAATGCATAATCCCAAAATAAAATTGACAAACTTGTAAACCCCATCATGGACCGAACCATGTCCAATAGGATTAGATTCCTCCTTTCAGATACACCATTATGCTGTGGTGTTCTAGGAGAGGTTCATTATGAGAGAATCCCATTCTCTCCTAGATATGTCAAAAACTCATTGGAAAGATATTCACCTCCTTGGTCAGATCGAAGAATTTTAATACTCTTTCCATGTTATTTTTCTACCTCATTTCGATATCGTTTGAATATTTCAAACGAATCAGATTTACTCTTCATAAGATAGACGTATCCATACCTAGATAGGTCGTCAGTAAATATAATAAAGTAGTAAACCCACCTCTAGCACATGTGTTCATAGATCCACATACATCAGTATGTACTAGACCTAGAAGCTCAATGGCTCGCTCACCTTTTCCAATAAAAGATGATTTGGTCATCTTACCAAGAAGATAGGACTCACAGTTATTCAATAATTCACAATCATCAATGTTAAGGATACACTCCTTGACTAACCTGTTAATCCTATTCTTGTTTATATAATCGAGCCTATAGTGCCAAAGATAGGCATTAGTGATATTATTTAGTTTTGATCGTTTATTCGACGTGTACATTATACTAATAGGTTGCGATAAAATATAAATACCATTTCTTAATTATCTTTGCATTATTGTGACATCATTCATAATGATATCACAATAATGTCCCTTTATTGAAAAACTATAACCATCATGGGCCAAAAGCCCAACGGATATTATGTTCATCATAAAAGATGGACAATAGTGATAGTCACTTAAAATGATACTATTATTTTTGAAAAATAGTTCAAGAGTTTTTAATGCTAGGACTGAAACTTGACTTCCATCCACAATATTAAGAAATCTATCATCATTCTCAAATTTTCTACCAATTTGAAGTCCATGCAATGAATTGCATATATGAATCGGACTTTCGGTATCTAATACCCAGATAGATGTATCATATATGGAAAAGTTATAATGTGTTATCATATAATAGCCTTGACCAGCAACCACTTGCTGATTTTTCTTGTTCAGCCTATTTGGGTTCAGAGGATAATTCCTCTTTAGGTCTGCCCTATTAGGGTCAACACTAGACTCCTTGTTCTTAGGTCCTAAACACTTGCTACTATCCAATAATGAACGGAGCAGACTGACTCTAGCCATTCTAATTATCTGAAAGAAAAATATGAAACCTTATTAGTACTTGAATTAATTAATCCTAAAGATTTGAACTTTAGTCTAAAGGTTTTTCTACTATTTTTAACAAATTGATAGCCTCTACCTCTAATTCGAGGAATTACACTAACTCCTTAGCAGGTATTGGAATCCGCATAGACTACATATGGACCCGAGAAAAGCTTTGGCTAATCCGTGTGCATCTATAGGTAGGTTCACAACTAATTATTTTTTTAAATAATTTTTAGTATTTAGGTTTCGCTCCAGATGCCAAATCAGTGGGCTATGGCCTCCACTGAAAAGGTTGGGTTAGGTCCAACCATTAACATGATTAACTTCGGTGCATTAAACCATTGATAACTAGGCCCAAGAAAAGCTTTGGCAAATCTGATCACCATTAAGAGAGTGTGACTTAATCATCATATGATGTATAGTAATTTCAATATCCAAATAAACACCAGGTGTAAGGCACCTCCATTGTTCACCTAAAAAATTGGACTTATTACTATTCACCTTAATGGGAGGCTATGATTCGGTTATCCCCATAACTTAGTCATTTTAACGATCTAATAATTTAGATGATTTAGTTTACATATGATTTAAGGATAGAAAGAACATGAACCAAATTTCTCCTACCGACTTCACCAAGTCAAGTCTTCCCACTAACTTCATCAAGTTAATAGGTTAGTACTATGATCAATTTAGGTCCATGGGCACCTTATTCAATCTTACTGATTGAAATCAGTCAAACTAATTTCTAATGACATGGGTCAGTCCAAATCATCAAGTGATCTAATCAAATCCCAATCGACCATGTCGGCCAGGTAAGTGAGATCAGTGAAAGAGATATGCCATTAACTCATCAAAGATCGAATCAATGTGAGTAGCTCCCAATTAAAAACCATTGGTCTAGACTACCAAACATACCTTAGATACCAATTGGTTAATTAGATTTAATTTGATCAACCTAACAATATTGGGCTTAACCACGTAGCCATGAATCAAGTCCATCTTAGTCTAGTTAAAGACATGGACTTGTCCAACTACATCTATTGGAGTTGATTCTAGAGTGTCCTTGACCTAATCTAATTCAACACTTGGTTAGATTTGATCAATTACTCTAGATTAATCCATTCTTTAACTAACGTTAGGTCTAACCTAATTAATGGACCTAATTCATCTAATCCTTTAATCCACAGTATTATGATTTTATCTTAGGATCTTTAATTCACAATTCTAGAACCTAGAAGATAATATTTAATTATTTTAATTAAGTTTTTGGGCCGATGGGTTAGTGTTCGACATTTCAAAAATAGTTTTTAAATTTTAAAAGTTTTTATTTTTTTATTTTCCAAATGGGTTGACTCATTTTAGAAATGGATCGACTCATTTCTTAAATAGCAACCTACTGCTAGTTTTAAATAGAAAATAAAATATAATAAAAAATAAACTATGAATCAACCTTTTAGATTTAATCTAAATTACATTCATATTTAATTTTTCAATTGAAATAATTTCAATCATTAAATTTTTTTTACTATTCATCTTAATGAATGAGTTCACGATGGCACCCCTACCGCCATAAGAGATCCCCACTGAATGAAAGGAGATGGCCTTTAAACCATATTCGTCCCTTATGATCAAACGGCTTGGTGGCTTATTCATTTTCAATTACTAAGTTATCTTGATTAAGCATATCAAATATACTAACATTTAATTTCTATTTACATATTAAACATGTCAAGCAACTTGGTTGCTCTAATACCATTGAAGAAAATTGCGTAGGGTTTAAGCATGCATTTTCAAAACTTTTTTGAATAAAATAGTAGAAAAAGTAAATATAATCAAATATTAATCTACAGCATGCATTGATCTAATCAATTTAAATCCTACTCAGGATCTAGACATACTAATATGTAATTTAAAATTTAAATATGATTAATCAGCAAATCGAATCTACTAATCGATATGAGTTCTGAACTCAATACCTGTGCATGGGTAGCTGATCTCTATAATCTAAATCCATCCAATTATGCTCTGGTATTGCACCATAGTCGCACACATGTTCGACGTCTAGGTTGGTCCACATGGAGCTCCTGGTCCCATCAGCCCTACTGAAGTGCTAGCTCCTTGCCGGGACCTTCAATAACTGATCGTGATCGATCCAATTGATTGCCTTTTCTCTAATCTTTTAGATACTCTAAAAAATCAAAACATATGCTTTAGAGGATGATGAAGGGGTGTTTCAAATTTGGTGGCGATCTGATGCTCACAGCACTCAATCTCTCCACCCAAACCTAGATTTTCAAATCTTAGGTTTCACTCGGCCTAGAAATCCTAACGCACTGAAAATCCTCTCACACCCTCTCTATGCGGAGTTCTTTCATGAAACAAGTTTTTATGGAAAGATGACTTTTGAATCTATAAATCCTATTTAGATCATATCTAAAAATTGAGTGTCCTTAGATACAAAAATCAGAAGAGAATAGAGGCATGAAGGAAAAATAAAGTGCTATAGGACTCTTTTCACCTTCACTCCAAGATTTTTTTCCCTAAAAACCAATTCCCAAATAGTTTTAAATTTTTATCATGGAAAGGTAACCACTCAAGCTTCACGCATAAAAGTTCTCATTATGTATTGCATGAAAAATAAGTAGAAATTTTATGTGGAGTGGATAGGTTAAGCTTGGTTGAACTAGTTTCAACCAACTTCTAGTATTTGAATTCAAATAGGATTTTATCCTTTTCCAATGCCTATCCCAGAGGATGATGAGCAGAAGGACTCTCCTTTTACTCATCCTCAATCTAAAATTGCCCAAAAAAATGTGCAACAAAAGATAGGTAGGCATGGAGAATAGATAAATAAGAGATTAGGTTTTTCAAATTTCAAACCAACCAAGTTGAATTCAAAATTCAACTTAGTTTGAACTAGTCCAACCCTTGGACCAGGTCAAAGGTAGAAGAGAGAAAGGGTGCACATTCATTTTTGCATGAGAAATCTCTTACAAAAATTAGAGGAGGGCATGGGTCAAGGTGGAAAAGTCAAATATGGTCGGTGCTAGGAAGAATTTAAATCCAAATCTCATTTGACTTGGTCCTAATTGATTTTATCCAAACCAATTTATCTAGATCTAATTAGATTAGGTTAAACCAACCAAATTAAGCATAACCCAAAGAAATAAATTTTTAATCAAATTAAAAATTAATTAGGTCCAGCCCCTGATCAAATCAGAGTCAAATCTCCTATAGCGATTAGGTCATCTCATGACCAAATTGCGTCAAACCCAATCGAATCAAATTCAATTAGACTTAATCAAATCCTCACTGCTTAATCAAATTAAGATAATTAATAATTAAATTATTAATTAATCCATCAATAAGTATAGAGTTTCAATCGGATCGATGTCAGGAAAATAGAGTTTCATCAACATAAAACTCCTGAAGAGTCCCAAAGCAATGGGACTCTTGAACCCAGTGTTCCAAATAAATCAAACTTGTGATCATAGAGTCTCAGATCAGTGGGACTCTTGATTAGAGAGTTTCAAATGAGTAGGACTCAGAGTTTCAGTCTACTAGGACTCTTAGTCATAGTGTCCTAGTCTAGTGGGACTCTTAACTATAGAGTCTCAGGTCATCAGAACTCTCAATTAGAGAGTCCTGGACATGAAGAACTCAGAGTTCCAGTCCAGTGGAACTCTTAATCATAAAGTTCTAGTCTAGTAGGACTCTTGACCATAGAGTCTTAGATCATCGAGACCCAATATCAACCATCAGATCAGGTAGAAACTCCTATTGTGTGTGACCCCATAGGTTCAAATCCTAAGCCGGTAGTATAGAAACTAATTTTCTATACCAATCGATGTGAACATTTAGCAATGAAACCCGACATTCAGATAGGTCGAATAATTGTAGCACAACATCAACAAACCTGTGGCATATGGTTACCGTATAATTCATCCACTTGACCTTGATGCTCAAAGGGTGATCTATGGTTTATTGTCAATACTAAAATTCATCCATAGTGTATTTCAAAACTCAGTATCTATTTCATGGACCATCCCAACCGAGAATTTACTAAATTGAAATATAGTGATGCACTTGCTCCAACACTTGGAGGGGTCAATCCCATCTTGACTCACACATCGACAAGCCAAATACTTGACTGCACCCAATGGCCTTCCATCACTGAATTAGAAATTCAGATAGTCTAATACCTAAGTGTAGTGAGTTGCTTGCTGGTCATCGTGGTGATCTTAGGTCTAAGGGACACTTATACCCATATCCTTCACGAGCAACTCTTGATAGTAGAGAGCTCCATAGTTGGATCACATTTAGTGAAATGTATCCTTACACTTCACCTGCATGCATGCCATAACAGTATCTCTATACTTGTTGGTTAAGAGGACATCCAATACTTAAGACACACAATGACCTACACTCGATACGTTGTCCTCCTGGGTAATAACGAATCATTTGATCGCAAACACGTTTGAGGACTAAACGATAAATCCTTCTTTATCGAGTCTAAATAGTCCTAAGGACTTCATCACAAAAGAGTTCATTACAGAAAGATGCACAAAGTGATGAAAAGGCTAAAATAATAATTTTATTTATTAATAATTTAAATATAATTATATTTAGCTCAACCATTTATAACCTAGGTTGGCATTAGGATATAATTTCCAACACTTATGGCACGTAGGGGTGCTGCACATTTATCCTTAATCAGAAATCAGAATTCTTTTTTATAAAACCCTAGATCCTAAAATCCTAAGATTTTTATTACTTGTTTTATTCATGAACCCAAAACTTAATTAAGAATTAAGGTTATGAAATTTATTTGATCTAAAATTATAAATTTTTAGATCTAAGACATATTCATAAAATTGGGTTCGGACTTGGGTAGCTAAATTAGGTCTAGCGGTTGATCAAACCAAATCAAGAGTTGGTTAGGTGGGATTAAAGAAAGCTTAGATTTGACTAGCCTAATAGGATTAAGTCTGGATCAAGATCGAATTACATTGAGATGTGACTCGATCAAATCAGACCTAATTTGGCTCCACAGTTCGAGCCTGGATTGTAGGCCAACTAATTCTGATTCGATAATTTGGTGTCTAAGGTAAGTTTGGCAGATATGATCGACTGGTTTTTAATTGGGAGCTACTTGATCTGAATGCATTCTTGTTGAGTTAATGCCATATCCCTTCCACCGATCTCACTTACTTGGTCATTTATGCCGATACAGTTTTGATTTGAGGTGGCTAATAATTCGAGCCAACCCATGCCAATAGGTTAGTCATAATTGTTATGACTAAGTCAAGTCAAGTTTAAAGAGATCTAAATTAAATCTTTCTAATAAAATATTAAATCTAAGGTCTTCCACCATTGTAGACGAACGGGCCCTTTCTGAGGTTGATTGTTCTCAGCTGGATACAGTAGTTCAGTTGCACTGGGAAGATGCAACCATGTCTATTAGGCATTGGATGCTATGGGTTGAAGGATGGGTTGGACCCAATATTTTGGATATGGTGAGGGATCCAATCAGGAATCCAATCTATGCAAATAATGGGTCTGACTTAACTAAGGAGTCGATCAATATTTTGGACACGGTAAGATTCATGAATTAGAGACCAAGCTAGGGTGCACCATAATTAGAGAATCAATGGATAAGAATTATCCACTCATTGATTGACCCATCACCAATAACTATTAGGTGAGGTGGTGAGTCAGTTGGTGGGACTTCACCATCCACTAGAAATCTATAATCGTGGAGATTTTCACATCTGCCAAGTGTAGAAATTTGAGTAAATAGTGGAAGCCTAATTTATTTAAAATTAAAATTTTTAAATAAATTATTTAAGTTTAATTATAAATTCTAACTAAAAATTTAACTCTTTATAGAAAAATATCTGCATTCAATTCGCTAGCCCATATCCTGGACACCTATAGACTGATCGAACCCAATTATAAGAATTGGCTCTGAAACTTCAAAATTATTTTAGGTTCCAAGAAGTTGACTCATGTGTTGGAACAAGATCCTCTAATCTTACCAATCCGTCTATCTATTGATCTGAGAGCATCTCTCAAGAAGTGGATGGATGAAGATAACAAAGTCAGGTATTATATGTTGGGCTCGATGTCTGATGAGCTCCAGTGCCAACATGAAGACATTAAGACTAGCCACCAACTATTGACTCACCTAAAAGAGTTGTTTAGTGAATAGAGTCACGCAGCCAAATATCAAGTCACTAAAAGATTTTATAAGGTTCAAGTGTGTGATGGGCAGTCAATCCAAGATCATTGTCTGATGATGATCAAAGACTTAGAAGAGCTTGAGAAGCTTGGTATCAAGTTAGATCAGGATCTACAAATTGATATAATTCTGTAGTCCTTGACTAATGTGTATGGGCAGCTCATCATGAACTATCATATGCATAAACTTCAAAATACCTTGACTGAGCTCATGAATATGCTAGTTACTGCTGAGCTTTCTATGAAAAGATCTAAAGGCTTAGTACTTGCTATGGAGTGAACTGATTCCAAGAGAAAGTCTTTTAGAAAGAAGAAGAAGGCAGTGTTGAAGAAGAATGCCGCTGACAAAAAAAAATATTTTCATTGCAACACTGATGGCCATTGAAAGTGGAACTGCCCTCTTTACCTGGCTAGCCTAAAGAATAAGAAGGAGGCAAGTCCTTCTTGAGGTATGCTCGTTATAGAATCTAATCTTACGGTATCTTCTACATCCAATTGGATGCTTGACTCTGGTTCTAGTGCTCACTTTTGCACTTCTATGCAGGATCTTGAGGATGACAAGAGGTTGAGGATAGTAAAATGATCCTACACATCAAAAATGGAGCAAGAGTTGCTGCTGTGGCCCTGAAAACCTACCCTCTACGATTACCATTAGGATTAGACTTAGTACTTAGGGATTGTTTTTATGTGCCTGCAGCAAGTAGAAATTTGATTTCTGTTTCATGTTTGATATAGGAAGGCTATGTAATTAGTTTTCTTAAGGACCATTGTAATATTATTTATGAAAGAAATAAAATTGCAAGTGGTTTTCTTATAAATAATCTCTATCAGTTACATTTTGATGTTTCTATTTCTAATATCGAGCAAAACATGAATGCCATAGGATCAAAGTGACCTAGGGATAGTCTAAATGATAGGTATCTTTAGCACCTTAAGCTAGGTCACATAGCTGAAGATAGGGTTAACAGATTGGAGAAATTTAGACTATTGAGTTCGTTAAGTTTCGAGTCATATCTGATTTGTGAATCATGCCTTCATGGCAAAATGACCAAGCTTCCTTTTATGGGACATGGGGAAAGGGTCACAGATCTGCTTGTCCTAGTACATACTGATGTATGCGGTCCATTTGATGTACTAACTAAGGGCAATTACATCTATTTCATCACCTTTACCGATGATATATCTTGGTATGGGTATGTGTATTTGATGCGACATAAGTCTGAAGCTTTTGAAAAGTTCAAAAAATTCAAACTCGAAGTAGAAAAATAAATAGAAACACTCATTAAGATTCTTTAATCAGATCGAGGAGGTGAATACCTTAGTCGAAAATTTCTAGACTATCTTAAGGATAATGGCATAGTCTTACAATGGACTCCAGCTGGAATGGCTCAACTCAATGGGGTTTCAAAATGGAGAAACCAGACCCTATTAGATATGGTTCGATCCATGATGAGCTTCACGAACCATCCCGAGTTTCTTTGGACATATAGTCTGTTAACTGCTATATATCTATTGAATAGGGTTCCATCTAAAATCGTTCCTACTACACCGTATGAGATATGGCATGGTAAGAAATCAAGTCTGAGTCATCTCAGAATTTTGAGATTATTCGACCCATGTCAAGAGACAATACATGGACAAATTAGAGTCTAGGTCCTTTAAAGCATGATTTATTGGATATCCTAAAGAGACATTAGGATAGTTTTTCCATCTTCCGAAAGATCACAATGTGATTATGAGTCAACATGTCATCTTTCTTGAAAAATAGTTTATTCAAGATAATGGCAACGAAAGATAGATTAGGCTTGAGGAGAAAGTCTCCCAAGAGCCACGAGCCAAGAAACCTATGGAACCTAATCAGATTGAGCCAGTCTAATCACTACCTCATCCACCTCATAGATCAAAAAGGATTTTTCATCCCCCTGAAAGGTACTTAGATACTATTTCAAAGGATGTAGAGGAAATATTTCTTACAAGAAAAAGAGTTCATGGTGATGATCTCAAAACCTATGATGCGGCGATATCATATATCAACTCTAAGAAATGGTGAGATGTAATGAAGTCAGAGATTGACTCAATGCACTCGAACCAAGTCTGGACCATGGTAGATCAACTTGAAGGTAAATTAATCTTCAAGAGAAAGATAGCTGTCGATAGAAATGTAGAGACATTCAAAGCAAGGCTCGTAGCAAAAGGGTATAATCAGCACGACGGCATTGACTATCAGGATACTTTTTTGCCAGTAGCTATGCTCAAATCCGTCCACATATTGCTTGCTGTTGCAGCCTATTTCAATTATGAAATATGGCAGATGGACATGAAAATGATATTCTTAAATGGATATCTTGAGGAAGATCTATATGGAACAGCCGCTGGATTTCACATCCAATGATACTGATCACAAGGTCTACAAGCTGTAAAGGTCCATATATGGACTTAAGCAAGTATCTCAGAGTTAGAATGCTCGTTTCAATGATGTGATCAAATTATTTGAATTCATCAAGAATGAGAAGGAGCCTTATGTTTTTAAAAAGATCAGTGAGAGCGCTGTTGTCTTTCTCGTACTGTACGTGGATGACATTCTCCTAATTAGGAATGATATTCCCATGTTGACTACAGTCAAAATATGGTTGTCTAAATGAATTCTTCATGAAAGACGTAGGAGAGGCATCTTTTATACTAGGAATTAAGGTCTATAGAGATAGACCAAATAGAATGCTGGGTCTCTCACAAAAGATGTACATAGAGGAGGTGCTAAAGAGGTTTCGCATGAAAAACTCCAAGAGAGGATTGGTGCCCTTCAGACATGGCATTCATCTCTCCAAGAAGATGTGTCCTAACACACCTGAGGAGATTGAATGCATAAGCAAGATCCCTTATGCTTCAGTAATAGGAAGCCTCATGTATGCCATGCTATGTACATGACCTGATCTTGCCCATGCTATGAGTGTCACGAGCAGGTATCAGTTGAATCTAGATAAAGAGCACTGGACTTCTGTGAAATATATCCTTAAGTACTTGAGAAGGACTAAGGATATGTTTCTAGTCTTTGGTAATGGAGAACTCCAAGTCCAGGAATATACAAACTTGGATTTTATGTCCAATATAGATGATCAAAAGTCAACATCTAAAAATCTATTTGTGTGCAATGGTGGGGCTATCAGCTAGAAGAGTTCCAAGCAGACTATGATAGCAGATTTCATGATGGAAGTAGAGTACATTGCTGCATCAAAAGTTACAAAGGAGGCATTTTGGTATAAGAAGTTCGTCATAGAGCTTGGAGTGATGCCATCAGATGCCATCTCTCTATACTGCGACAACAATAGCACCATAGCCCTAGCTATGGAGCCGAGGTCTCACCAAAAATCTAAGCACATCGAGCGACGATACCACCTCATCTATGATTTCCTCGAGAAGGGATATGTCTAGATTAAGAGAGTCGACATTACAGATAATGCGGCTGACCTATTGACAAAGTCATTGAGCCAAAAGAAGATCAAAGCCCATCTTGAGAAGATGGGACCTAGATTTGTAGCCAATTGGCTTTAGGTCAAGTGGGAGCTTTTTAGATGTGTGCCTTAGAAGCTAGATTGGTTGTCACTTGTAATACACTTCTAAGAGTAATTTTATAATTTTGACTATAAATTAATAAATAGATTATCTTCTATCATAGTGTATTTAAAAGTGTTTGTGATACATCCTTTGAGTTAATGGTAATGACAATTCATATTTTCAAGAGTTGAAAATTTAAGATATGAATTTTCATAATTAACTCACAAACTGCTCTGACCATAGGATCATCATGAGGATGGTGATCGATCCAGAAGGTTGGTGTATGATCACTTTCTTAGGATAGGTGTGTCTTAAGTCTATGGTGTGGAGACACCAGAGCGAGAGTACAGGTACTCGTTAGACAACGAGGGCACTGAGCATGACCACCTTGAGTAGTCATAAGAAAGTCTACCTTCTCGTCGATGACTGACTCGATGCTGTAGTGGTGAATCGATAATTCATCTTGAGGATGTTATAGTTTGACTATATCATAACTCGATCTTCTAGCCATTCGGAATCCTGAGGTGTATGTTGGCTATAGCATGTTCATTGTAGGAATTGGATTGCACCAATAGGGGATCTATCTATCTCGATAGATGAGGAGTAGCCCTATGATAATCATGAGATTGAGTTCATAAGCCCATGGCCATGGCAAAGTGAAGATGATAGAAAGAGTTTCTATTAGGATTTCACATTAGACTCGAATCGAATGATTAATTCATATGATGGACATTGGATTTGATGAGTTCACCTTAACCCTAATCCTGTCGGGGCTCAAGATAAAAAAACCCAATCACATAGGTAACTGTATTGAGAGGTTCACTTTTAGTTTTAATGGATTGCCACCATATACTGCTAGATGTCATTGGTGGATTTTGGAAGCAATTAGGATGATTTTGATGATCAATCATTCTAATTGTATGAATCAGAAAAATTTCGGTCCATCGAAAGGTGTTTTAATGATGTCGATGATGGAGATCATGACATGTCTCATTATCATATAGAATTGAGCCTAACTAGATCACACAAACAAGGGTTTGGATTTAGATGTTATTAATTGAGCTAAGCCAGTTTGATTAATTTGGATTAGATCCAATCAGGTTCAAGATAATGGTGCTAGCACATGATTGAGCCTGACTTTCTCCTTCGGAAATCTTTCTGATTTATCGCAATCGAGTCAAATTTGATTTGACTCATTCTTATATTTTGAATGAATTTATTTTTCATCTAACTCAAACAAATCTAGATTAGATTAATTATAGAAATTAAATCCATTCATAGTCAAATTGGACTAGGGTCAAAAGTTGACCTGTTTGAGTGAATTGAGGATCACCTAATCAAATGATTCTAGAAAATTCTCTAGAAATCATTTTTATTTAGTTTTTGGATATCTGATAGAGCATAAGTTATAAATTGGGTGTACCAAATTTTGTGATTTTTGGAGGTCTCTAAAATAAGTTATGATAGAGTTTGATTTGGATCAAACTCTTGAGGGAAGAGTCCTAGGCGTAGTGGACTTCCTTATCTACTCATGTTGACACCTTTTTGAATCATTTTTGGCAAAAAAAATAGATGAGATCTGGTGGTTTTTTTGTGGAGAATAAGTCCTAGAGTCCTAATGATAAAATAAATGAGTTAATTTGATCAAAAGGGACTCTAAATAGGCATTGGACATAAAAGCCTTTCTCACGTCAAAGTGCATTCAACGTAAGAAATAATTTTCCAAACCCAAAGTCTACCATCCCTAATATCCCACACCCTCTCTATCCTCTATCTTCTTCTCTTCCATAAGCCTAAATCATTAGGCACAATCTGAGAAGAAGGTCCAAGGTTTTTGGTACAATATTAAGGATCTATGCGATGGTGTTCATGTGATGGATGGGCTACGTTCAGAAATAGTTTTGGAGGTTCTTTAGATCAGATCTAGATCTTATTTTTAGAGGAAAGGTTCGTGAGGAGAAGATGTTTAGATCCTACCTAAGTAGATACTAGTAGAGGCCATACACATGCATGGCTCCTTCCAGAACCTCAGAAATTAATAGGATCATTACAGGATAATTAGATTATCCAATCAGGTACTTTAAATTAAATCTAATTTTATTTTAGTTTTTAATTTTTAATATCAGATCACTATGATTAGATCTAACAACTCTTACATCTTATTAGATTATTTAGAAATTTTTTAAAAAATTCTCCTCAAATCTGATCAGATTTACACGATCCTGCAATGGAAAATAATATTTTTCCTTTAGTTATTTCATGCCAGGATGGTAGAAGGATCATATGTATCGATCTATATTTTGATGGTGATTGATCTGATCACTTGATTAGATCAATTAGATTTTGTTGTAGATGAGGAGTTGAGTCAGGATCTGATCCTACAATCACTTTCAGAATCATTTTCTCAGTTTGCCATAAACTATCACACGAACAAACTAAATACTTTCTTGCCTAAGTTATTAAATATACTTAAAATAACAAAGAGCCATATCAAGAGGATAAGGCTCCTCTTCTTCTTGTGGATGGGATCTCCAAGAAGAAGGCAGACAAAAAGGGTTCAAAGAGAAGGTTGAAATCAAAAGATGGCATAAATAAGAGGAGGAAGGGGAAAAAGGCTTCCGAGCAAGCGACCTACTTTTACTGTGCCAAAGCAGGTCATTAGAAAAGAAATTGCAAGGCCTTCCTTGCAATTGTAAAGGTCAGTGCAAATATTGCACCAAAAGGTATGTATGAGGTATATATAATATTATCATTAAATTCTTTCATTTCAAATTTTTGGGTATTGGATATCATTTGTTGTTCTCATATTTGCAAATCTTTGAAGGAACTGCAGAAAGTTAGAGTTTTGAAGAAGGGAGACTTCGATCTCTATGCTGCTGGAGAAGAGTCCATCCAAGCAGAAGCGTAGCAACAAATATTTTGAAGTTACCTTCTGGGAGGATCTTAGAGCTAACAAATTATTATTATATATCTAAGATCATTAAAAATATTATTTTTGCACCCTCATTATTAGAACAAGAATATGAAATTGATGTAATGAGCAATGGTTGCTCAATCAAATTTTCTAATAAAATTATTTGTTATGGTTTTTTTAACAATGGTCTTTTGACTCAATCTTTGAATGATAATATTTTTCATGTTGATGAAAATAGAAAATATAAGAGAGAACAAATTAATAATACTTTACTTTGGCATTATCAACTTGGTCATATTAGTGAGACAAGAATTAACAAGTTATACAAAGAAGAGTTCTTTGATCCTTATGATTATGAATCATTAGAAACTTGTGAATATTGTCTTATAAATAAAAAGACCAAGACTTCATTTAGTGGATATGGAGGAAGGACATGTGAGTTATTAGGACTTGTGCATACAGATGTATGTGGTCCTATGACAACCCAAGCTAGAGAAGGATACTCTTACTTTATAGCATTCATTGATGATTTATCTAGACTCAGATATTTGTATCTTATGAAATAAAAATCTGAAGTCTTTGATAAATTTAAAGAGTATCAAAGTATAGTTGAGAAACAAACTAGAACAAGTATAAAAATTCATCGATTAGATCGACGAGGAGAATACTTATCTAATAAATATTTGGACCATTTTAAAGTAAAAGGAATTCTCTCTGAATAGACCCCTTCTTATACACTATAATTAAATGGTATAGTTGAAAGAAGAAATCGTACCTTATTAGATATGGTGCAGTCCATGATATGCTTTATAGAGTTATCTATTTTCTTTTAGGTCTATGCCCTAGAGATCATAATCTATATATTGAATAGAGTATCTTCTAAGTCTATGTCTAGTACTCCATATGAGATATGGAGAGATAAGAAATCTAATCTTATGTATCTTAAGATATGGGGTTGTTTGGCATATATCAAAAAATTTTAAACGTAAGCTAGATGCTAGAATAGATAAATATCTATTTGTAGGATATCCTAGAGATAGTATGAGATATCTTTTCTATCACCCTACTGAGCAAAAGGTCTTTGCAAGTAGGCATGCCACTTTCATGAAGAAAGAGTTTATCCTAGAAAGAGGCAGTGGAAGAAATATTGAACTTAGTGAAGCTCAGAATAAATAAATAAAAATTTTTCAACCAAATAAACACATAAATAGGAAAGAACTAGAACATACAACTCCTCTCCAAAGGTCTGACAGAGTGTGACATGCACCTATGAGGTACTGATTTATTATTGAAAATAATGAAGCCCAAATCATTGAGAATGAAAAACCTTTAACCCATACGAAAGCTATCATAAGTAAGGACTCAGACAGATGGCTGAAAGCTATGAAATCCAAGATGGACTCTATGTACACCAACAAAGTACGGACTTTGGTTGATACACTAGAGGGTGTGAGCCCTATTGGGTGCAAATGGATCTATAAGAAAAAGATTGGAGTAGATGGCCAAGTTAAATCTATAAAGCCAGATTGGTGGCTAAAGATTTTTGACAAAAGCAAGATGTAGATTATGATGAAATATTTTTACTTGTTGTCATACTCAAATCTATTTGGATTATACTTGTTATAGTTGAAGGAAACAGATCTTAGGTTTCATGATCAGATTTTGAAACTTTTTCAAAAACATGTAGTGGAAGAGATGAACTAATCATATTAATTCATAATAAAATATGAAAGAGCTCTAGATTTAAGATCCTATCACATGATTTAAGCATGCTATTAAATCTGAAAACAAAAATAAGAAAGGATGATGTTGATCAAATCAATATCAAAATAGTACTAGATCAAATCAAGATAATAGAAAGAAGATCGAATCACCTTTACCTTTGCAAGTTGGATTTCTTAACTTTCTGATCCAAGGTTGTGATTGTCGTTCCAAGCCACACACGTGTTTGGCCTCTACAGGTTGTCCACATAAGGCCTCGATGCAAGATCCAAAGTCCGATGACAGGAAATCAACATAATATGCTAGTACTATGCCGATCTTTCTTTGATGGCCGATCTAAAACCTCCTTCTTGAATTCTTGGACCCTTCAATATTTAGAAGAGAAGGAAGAGGATTTGTGAAGAAGAGACATCTCTCAAAAACTCATAAAAGGAGGAAGAGGTCAAAGGAAAAAACCTAGAAGAAGAACCTTTCTTCTTCCTTGTTTCTCTCACCAAGACATCTTGATTGGTGTCTCTACAAAATCCCACGCCCAAGGCTCTCTCTCCCAAACTTTTCCTATGCCCAATATGCTCTCTCCCAATCTGAAAGTTTTGAAAAAACCATGCCCTAATCTCCTTTTTATAGAGAGATATGGAACAATCCTTGTCTAGGTCAAATACCTAGCAAGGGTTGTCAAAATAGGGCAAGATATGGGGTGCCCAACACATGGGTGCCCCCTCTTTTTTTCCAGCCGTGCACCACCTATTTTTGTCACACAAAACATGCCCTTTTTCCATCAAAAATTCCAAAGAAATTCTGGTAGGGTTGGTGCCACAAGGGAGGAGTTTAAGTTTCCTAAAATTCTATCCAATAGAATTTAAAATTAGAAACTAACTTTCCTCTTTGACTTGGTCCACAACCAAATACCATGTAATAGAGAAGGAGAGTAGGGGGCATGCATGAAGGCTGGGACATGAGGAGTTTTCATGCAAAAAACCTCAAGAAAATTGGCATGGGGTGTTGGGATTAAGGTGGTGCAAGGAAGGGAAGTCCTAGTCACACTAGGACTTCCAATTTTGACTTGGTCAAGCTTGGTATTTGAACCAAATTAAATCAAAATTAATTCAACCTAATTAGAATAGGTCTTAGTCCAACTAAAGTCTAATTAAATAAGATTTAATTAGATTTAATTTTTAATTAAATTATAAATTGGGTGCATAGAAGTCCTAATTAAACTAGGACTTGTTCTTTCTTGCAATTGGCTCATCCAATAAACAATTAGACTTGATCCAATTAAGTTCAAAGTAAATCTAATTAAATAATATTTAATTAAACTTAATCTCAATCCTCTGGCTTAATCAAATTAAGCTAATTAGCAATTCAATTATAAATTCATCCTCTTGCAACACTTGCTTTAGGTCAAACATCAATCGCATTGATTATTTGACCTAAGAACGATTCTAAATCATTGATCAACTATCCGATCAAATCAAGATCTTTTATGTGTGTTACCTCATAGATTTAAATCTAAGCTGATAGCATAGAAATAAATTTTTATACCAATCAAAGTGACTATCTAGCAATTATACCCGATAGTCGGATAGGTCAAATGTGTAAAGTAACACTCTTAGAACCTATTGGTGCAGAATCTGGTTGATGCTGGAGTGAGCTAGAGTTGAGGGAGATGAGGTTGCCACTGGTAACCTGCAAAATAAAGTCTAGATTGGAGCCAGGGTGGTGGCTCCGATAGAACCCTCCAATGGTCAAGTCAGCTTTTTCGGCCAACAAAAATGGAGTGCTCAGAAAATTAAGGAGTAGAGCAATGGGAAGGAGAATGAGAGCTTAAAGAAAATATATCTGAAGGATTTCTTTTATAGATAGAGTCTTTAACAAACTAATGGTGATAGTCATAACCATCTGATAACGGACCGTGTGAGCTCAGAAGTGGTACTCCCAAGTCTTGAAAATATGAGAAGATAGGTCATGGGAAGATGATAGCGAGCCAGAAGAGAAATCAGCTCTCCTAGTAAAGTTCATAAATTTGGTCGGCTCATCCTGAGACTGAGCCAGCTAAGTTGAAAACTGGGCTGGCTCAATCTAGGACTGGATCAGCTAGATCTCAAAGAAAAATTCAGACATAAAACAGCATTTTCAAGCCATTGGCATGGTACACAACTAGGTTGACTCAGTCTAGGACTGAGCTGACCCAATCGTAGGTTAGCCGACTCAATCTGAAACTAGGCCAACTCAATTTTCATGGGTTATTATTTTATGTATGTGGGTTGTTTGGATTTGGAGAGTTTTTCTATGAACTTGGACTTGATCCTTTGTAAAGTATATATACTAAAAATAGGTCAAGATTGTAAGGATGCTGAAATATACCGAATAAAAGCTCTTTTCTCTCAAAAATCTCTTTTTTTCTTCTTCTCTATTTCTTGAATTCTTTGATCGTGCTTTTGTATTAATCTCTGAGAAGTACTTTCTTATTGCTTGGCTAATCACTGGCGATCACGTCGATCCATGTGGAAAGAGCGTGCATTTTCGACATTTGGAATTAGAGCTAGGTGATGCTTGAGATGTTGTGGATGGCAATATGGTATCAAAGCTAGGTTTTAGAGCCTGATGGTGCATGGTAGGAGCCAAGTTTTAGAGTGGTGTTGCATGGAAAAAAGGAAGACACTTACGATTTACTACATCCAGGATCTGTTGTACTATATTTTATCCTAAAACTTCTAGTTTTCTTCATGGTTATCTCTAGATTGAGGTAGAGATTGTTTATATGGAGAATGATGATACAAAAGTTTAGAAAGAGGATCTAGGGCTAGTTAGATTTTCTTTGAAGGATAGTTTTGTTGGTGTGTGAGATTGTGAAAGATGTTTGGGATCTTTTCTTGACTTGTTTGAAGTCATGAGATCAAGTAGATTCAAGATGAATTTTGAGAAGTTCGATGGTAAGAAAAACTTTACTCTATGGTAGCAAAGAGTAAAGGACTTGTTGGTTCAGTAGAGGATCTACAAAGTCTTGACAAAAGAAAGGCCGAAAAAGATCAGTGCTGAGGATTGGAAAGAGTTGGAGGAAATTGCTTTTAGCATAACCTAGATGTGCTTGGCCAATTAGATTTTGCCTGAGGTTTGCATAGAAACTATGGCAAAGGGGCTCTGAGAGAGACTGAAGAACACATACATGGGGAAGAACATGACGAATAAGCTATGGTTGAAGAAATAGCCATATAGTCTGAGGATGCCCAAAGATGGAGATCTTGTTGTATATATCCAAAGGTTCAATCAGATGTGTTCTAAGGTGATGAGTTTGGATGTGAAGATTGACGAGGAGGATCGAGCGTTGCTACTATTATGTTCTCTTCCAGGTTGGTATGATGATCTCATAACAACTTTAGTTTATGGAAAGGAGACTCTAAACTATGAAGAGATTGTTGGTGTGCTTAAATCAAATGAGCAAAGGAAAAAGATTTGTAGGAAAGACCCTATGTCTGAGATCTTGGCTGTGAACGAAAGACAGGAAAGATCAAAGAAGAAGACAAGAGAAAAATCCAAGGGTAGGTCAAAGTCTCATGATCAGAGGAAGATGATATTGAAATATTATAAATGTCATTAGTTTAGACACCTGAGGAGAGATTGTCCTCTTTTGAGATCAAAAAAAGGGATGGCCAGCAAGGAAGATGATATATCTTCTGTAAGTAGTGGAAAAGATCTGCTAGTTATATCATATAGATACATAGAGTACGATACTATGTGGATACTAGATTCAGCATGCTCACACTACTATACTTCTCATCGAAAGTGGTTTGCTACCTATCAGAAGGTCGATGGTGTAAGTGTCAGTCTTGAAGATGATCACCCATACAAAGTAGTTAGAATTGGCTCTATCAGGGTGAGGATGTACGATGGGATCATTCATACATTATCAAATATCAGGTATGTACCAGAGTTGAAAAAGAATTTAATTTTTTTGGGCTACTTGGAGGAGCAGGGTTATGCTTTTAGTAGCCAGGCTAGAAGTAGATGTCTGAAAATTTTCAAGAAAGCTTTGGTGGTGATGATAGGTAGAAGATTGAACAATAATCTTTACAAAATGGAAAAGGCTCATTGGTAAATGATAGTGCAGAGGTGCTAGCAGCGGCATAGGAGGAGCAAATTCTATATCAGCTGTGGCACTATCAGATGAATCATATGAGTGATCGTGGGCTCACTGAACTAAGCAGAACAGGTATGATCCCAGTCCTGAAGTAGGAGAGCACAGATGTTTGTAAGCCGTGCATCTTTGTCAAATAGTATAGGATGAAGTTTGTCAGAAGTACCATGCATAGTGAGGGAGTGCTGAATTTAGTACACTCGGATGTGTGGGGACCAACTCCTATATCAGCTAGAGGTGGGATAAAATACTTTATCACTTTCATTGATGATTTCTTAAGGAAGGTGTGGGTTTATCTGATTAAAAAAAATCAGAGGTGTTTGCCCGATTCAGAGCCTGGAGAGTTGAAGTAGAGAAGGAGTTAGGGAGACAGATGAAGTGTCTGAGGTCGGACAATAGAGGGGAGTATACTAGCCTGGAGTTCAAGAGGTACTGTGAGGAAAATGACATCAAACGCCATTACACGGTGAAGATGACTACCCAGCAGAATGGTATCGTGGAAAGGATGAACTGAACACTAACCGAGAAGGCATGAAGTTTGAGGCTATAGACATCACTCCGAAAGTGCTTTTGGGGTGATGTTCTATCTTTTTCTTATTTTCTTATGAATAGGTTCCCTCATTATAAGCTGAATGAAGGCATTTCAGTGGAGGTTTGGAGAGAAGAAGGTGGAGCTTGACCACTTGAAAGTCTTCAGTTGAACAGTCTATGCACATGTAGAGGCAACCAAGAGGAGCAAATTGGATCCGAAATCTCAAAAGATGACATTTATAGGATATCCACCAAGAGTCAAGGGGTACCTACTATGGAACTCTCAGGCACAGAAGTCAGTGATCAGAAAGGACGTTATCTTTGATGAGAAGAGTATCTTGAGAAGGTCTGGGATAGATGGAACTGAAAAAATAGAGGTGAATAGCGGTGGCCAGTCAGAGAATGATGGCATGCAGGTTACATCCACTTACAGGAGTGTTCCTGTTGAGGTGGAGCTGGGCAAAAAAGTATTATCTCAGATTAAAAATCATCATAGAGGACCGACAATTCAGACAGATATGCAGGAGTAGCAATAGACATCAGGTAGAGATGTGCCAGTGGGAGTGACTTTGCACAAGCCCCAGCATACTATTAAAGATCGATCAGATATGTTATTGATGAGGTTATCTCCTATTCACTCATCACTACTAATGGAGATCTAGAGAATTATGCTGAAGTCATGGAGAGTGAGGATCATGATTCATGGATATAGGCCATGATGGAGGAGATGGAATCACTCAAAAAAAATCAGACATGGCAGCTAGTGGATCTTCTAGAGGGTGCTCAACCTATTAGCTCAAAGTTGGTGTTCATAAAGAAAGAAGCACCTTCAGAATATGGTGGAGTCAAATTCAAAGCAAGGTTAATAGCAAAGGGATACTCACAAAGGGAAGGGATTGACTGCACATAAATTTTGTCTCCTGTGGTGTGTCATACATCTATTCGTGTTTTGCTATCACTGGTGGCATAGCATAACATGGAATTGGAATAGATGGACGTGAAGATGGCCTTACTTCATAGGACTTTAGAGGAAAGAATCTATATGAAGCAGCCAGATGGTTTCATGGAGATGGGACAGGAAGAAAAGGTGTGTTTACTCAGAAAGTCTTTGTATGGATTGAAACAATCCCCTCATCAGTGGTATCGAAGGTTTGGTAGCTTCGTCTTGAACTTGGGTTTCAGCAGATGTGAACATGATTATTGTGTCTACGTCAAGGATGTAAATGAGGAGGATGCCCTGTACCTATTATTGTATGTGGATGATATACTCATAGCCAGTAGAAGCATGGATGCTGTGAAAAGGTTGGAAAGTGCATTATCATCTGAGTTTGAGATAAAAAATTTGGATCCAGCTGAAAAAATCCTTGGAATGGAGATTTGTAGAGATAGGTGCAAAGGAGTGCTCCATTTGTCATAAGAAAAATTGAAGAAAATAGTGCAGGATTTGCTATGCTATTTTCAAATTTTTTTCAAAAATAGCAAAGAAGCAGTAAAAAAATAAATAATCTAATTAATTATCTACTGATCTTATCAGATTATTTAACCCTACACATTAGGATCTAAACATAATATGCATGCATACATCAATAGATCCAAAAAATAAAACTTAGTAAACTATTTACTACATCTACATGTTCAGAACACAATACCTTTTCGTGGATAGTTAATCGCCATGATCTAATCATCACCAAGAAGTTTTTTTGGTCATGACTTAGCCACACAAGTGTCTGGCCTCCATGGATCATCCACACGAGGCTCTTGGTCCTAATCAGCTCCCACGCGAGTGCTAGCTCGACACCGGAGTCTTTCATGGGATATTTTGATCGAATGCCTTTGATCATTATCTATGGGCTTCACGGATGCTCTGGGTCACTGGTAGATGTAGTAGAGAGGTAGAGGAGATTCTCCACAAAATTTTGTGGGCTTTCGACACTCGTAGCTCACGAAATGGATTCTTGAATCCTAGGTCAAAACCCTAAATCAAATGCACCTTTAAACCCTGCACTAGTCTTTCTCTAGTTTTTCTCCTCACAGATTTTTTTTAAAACTTTTTTTCATGCACCAGGAGGCTCATGGAAGTCCTCTCTTAATCTCAGATCAGTTCTTTCATGTCCCAAAAATTCCTCCTATTTATTTTGCACCAAAGAGTGTAGACACTGCATGGAGAGATAGATCGGGTTGGTTATTAGGCCAAATTCAAACTCATTTTGAATTCAATCTCCAAACAATCTGATCCCATCCACAAGGGACGTGAGATAGGCTGGGTGTGAACTTCTTTTGGCATGGAAAGGAATCACGAGAAACCTTTTCTCATGTGGCAAAAGTGTCGCATAAGAGAAGGGTGGCGCATGGATAAGGTAGAGGTTGTTTTTTATCCAAGTTCGAATCTCATTCAAATCAAAATAAATAACAACCAAACCTTATCCATTTGGAATGTGGGAGACCTGGTCAGAAGCTCTTTTGTGCATAAAAAATAAGTCATGAGAGAATTAGATTAAATTTTTAAGTGGACGTGGGTTAAATGGCATAGGGAAAGAAGACTAGTCAAACTAGTCTTTGAAATTCAAACTTGAACCAATTGAACCAACCAATTCAAAATAGGTTAGGCCCAATTAGACTAATTTAACCCCAACATGTTTAGACTTAATTAGGCTCAATTAAATCCTAATAAGATTAGAAATTGATCAAGCCCAACCGCTGATCAAATCAGGGTTCAAACCTCCTCGGCGATTAGGTCAACCAACGACCTAATCGGGTCAGACCCAACTGAATCCAATTTAATCAGACTTGGATCAAAAATAATTACTCAATCAAATTAAGTTAATTAGTGATCAAATCATTAATAAAACCTCTCATAAAATCAGAGTCCAAATCTAGTGGATGTCCGAACAATAGAGTCCCATCAAAATAAAATTCTTGATCGAAGAGTCCCAAACTAGTAGGACTCTTGATCCCGGAGTCTGAAATAAGTGGAACTCATGACTGTGGAGTGCCAACTCTCAATTACATAGTTTCAGACATGTAGGACTCAGAGTCCTAGAGCTGTGGGACTCTTGGTTGAAGAGTCCTAGTTCAGTGGGACTCTTGACCACAGACTCCCACACATTGAGACTCAATGTCCTAACCCAGTTCCAATCTAGTAGGACTCTTGACCACAGAGTCATAGTCGAGTGAGACTCTTCACCAGCCATCAGATCAGATAGAAACCTCTAGTATGTATGACTCCATAGGTCCGAACCTAAGTCGGTAGCATAGAAACCAATTTCTATACTAATTGAAGTGACCATCTAGCAATGGTACCCGACGTCCGGATAGGTAGAATAATCATAATCACAACATTCAAAACCTATATGAATATGGTTACTGTATAATTTATTCCTATGATCTCTATGTAATAGATGACTAAGGATTAGACTATCAACCCTAGAAAACATATCCATATCGTGTCTCAAAGTAATTAGTTTCGTGACTCCTCACTAAGACTATCCTGACCAAGATTTTGCTAAATTAAAATACAATTGAATAAAGCTCCTAAAATCAGGAGTGGTCAATCTCATCTTGATACATACATCGACTCTATAAGTACTTGACTGTGCTCAAAAATCTTCTATTACTGAATTAAAAATTTAGATAGTCCGGTACCAAAACATAGTGAGTTGCTTGAAAGTCACCGTAGTGATCTTAGATCGGAGGAACATTTATGTCCATATTCCATCAGAGCTAATCTTTATAAGAGAAAAGCTCCAGAGTTGGTCACGTTCAGTGCAGTTGTACCCATACATCTTACTTGCATGCCATATCAGTATCTTAACACTCTTTGGTTATGAGGACAACCAACCTATATGCCACACAATGACCTATACTCAATAAACATTATCATCCTAAGTAACAACATATCATTTGATCGTGAACTATTTAAGAACTAAACGATAAATCCTCCTTGGCCGAATCTAGATAGTCCTAATGACTTCATCACAACATAGGAGTTTATTAGAAGATAATAGAATTTATGATAAAAAATGCCAAAATAACTTTTATTAATTTATAATTCATATACAATTATAAATGTATGGCCCAACCATCAATAGACTGATGATTGGCTTTGGGACATATTTCCATCAATCTTCCACTTGGACTAAAGCCAATCGGTGCAGTATCTAATACCTATCTTCGACTTAAAGTCGTCGAACTTCTTCACCGCAATAGCTTTAGTGAATGGATCGGCCAGGTTCTTCTTTCCATTGATCTTCTAAAGATCGATGTCACCTTGATCCACAATCTCTCAAACAAGGTGCTAGCGGCGTAGAATATGCTTCCTCTACTGGTGTGCCTTTGGTTCCTTCGCCTAAGCAATGGCTCCAGAGCTATCGCAATAGAGCAGAACTGGACCATCAAGGGAGGGTGCTACTCCGAGCTCGATGATGAATTTTCTTAGCCACACTGCTTCTTTGGTAGCATCTAATGCAGCGACATACTCTACCTCGCAAACTGAATCGACCATAATGTGCTAATTGAAACTCTTTCAGCAAACGACTGCACCATTAAGGATAAATATATATCCTGACACACTCTTGCTATCATCATGATCAGATTGAAAATTGGAGTCTATGAACCCCACAAGTTTTATGTTTGATTCACCATATACAAGCCACTGGTCCTTAGTATTTCTTAAATACTTTAGGATGGTTTTAACAACCTTCCAGTGATTCTCTTCTGGATTAGATTGGTATCTACTCACTACACCTAGTAAGTATACCACATCTGATCGCGTACATGTTATGGTGTACATGATAGAACCCACTGCAGAAGCATATGGTATTCTATTCATATGCTGTCTGTCTAGAGGTGTTGTTGGATAATCCCTCTTTGAAAGAAAAATTTTATGGCCTATTGGTAGATAGCCTTTCTTAGAATTCTCCATGTTGAACCATTTCAGCATAGTGTTAATGTACATATACTGAAATAATCCAAGCAACCTTTTAGATCAATTTCTATAGATCTTCATCCCTAGGATGTAGGAAGCTTCTCCTAGATCTTTCATGGAGAACTATGATGATAGCTAGATCTTTATTCCTTATAATGTAGGAATATCATTTTCGATTAAGAGAATGTCATCCACATACAATACTAGGAATACTATTGCTGGATCATTAGCCCACTTGTAAATGCAAGGCTTCTCTTCATTCTTAATGAAGCCATATGTTTTGATTATTCTATCAAATCGTATGTTCTAGCTCTGAGATGCCTGCTTCAGTCCATAAATGGACCTCTGAAGCTTACACACCTTAGACTCATCTATGGATGTGAAACCTTTGGGTTGTATCATATACACATCTTCATCCAGCTCTTCTTTCAGAAAAGCTATTTTCACATAGATCTACCAAATTTCATAGTCCAGATGGGTAGTTATGGCAAGCATAATCCATTCCATCTGTGCCACTTTTTCTTTTGAAGACCTACTTACATCATATGGATTTTATCCCTTTGGGTGGGTCAACCAATGTCCATACATCGTTGACCTTCATGGATTTTATCTCAAATTTCATGGCTTCAAGCCATTTCTCAAAGTCGGATCTTTACATTGTATCCATACAAGTGATTGGATTCTTATCGTTCTCATCGAGTTTGATAGGATCCCATCCCAGACCAAAAAATCATAGTATCTATCCGATTGACATGGTACTCTACCAGATCGTCTTAATGGTGCATCTATAATGGGTTCTGCGTCTGATCTAATCAGGTCTAGCTCAGGTTCAACAACTTATGTCCATTCTTCCACCTATTGTACTTCATCAAGTTCAACCTTAGAGGCATTAGTTCCTTCACCAAGGAACTCCTTTTCTAAAAAGATCGACTTAAGGCTAACAAACACTTTTTGCTCATCATCAAGATAGAAGTAGTATCCTTTGGTTTCTTTTGGGTAACCTACAAAACTACACTTATTAGACCTAGGTCCAAGCTTGTCTATCATCAAATATTTGACATAAGCTGGACACCCCCAAACCCTAAGGTATGAAAGCATTGGCTTATGCCCTGTCCATATCTCATATGGTATTTTTGAAGAAAAAATTCTATTTTCCAGATCAGGTTCGTTCAAATCTGATTGGATCAGGAAGGATATTTCAAAAAATTTTTCTCTAAGATCCTAATCAGATCTAAGACTCCTCAAATATGATCTTATTGATCTAATAATAAAAATAAAATAAAAATAAAAATTTAATTTAATTTAATTATATCTTTATTTTAGGTAATTCAATTATCCTATGATGATTTCGATGTTTATCTGAGGTTCTGAATGAAGCCATGCAAGCGCCTGGCCTCTACCAGTATCCACTCAAATAGGATCTGGAGATCTTCTTCTTCTCAATCAATTCTCCAAAAATCAGATCTAGATCTGATCTTGAAGGTCTTCAAAACTGCTTTTGAAGAATAGTCGTTGTCTCTTACAGCAGTGCTACCTTCTTCCTTTCCTGGTGCCTTTCATTTGCTTGGATCGCACCTTGTTCATGCCCAAAAGTCCTTGAGCATGGAGAGGTGAGAGAGGACTAGAGGGTTGTGTGGAGAAGGAAGCAGAGAGGCTTTGTGGCATGGGCTAAAGGCAAAAGCATTAAATTCTTAGTGCAAATAGGGTTTATATAGATCCTACTATGCCATGCAGTGCCACATCATCCCGACCAATCATGGCTCTTTGTGCAATCAGATTTAAATCTGATTGGTGGGATGACATTATTTGATCCAATCAAATGAGAGAACCTCAAAAACCTCCTAAGGTGGCATCAAGACTGGGTCAAACATGACTTCTTGGTGCCACACAGTTTAATCTCCAAAAGCAACCCTGGAGTCCCATCTATATGGGACTCCAGCTTTATCCTCATGGGGAGCATTCCTCCTTAGGCGTGCACCCTCTTTCTATCTATATTTTAGTAGGGGAACAAGTCCCCAGGTACTCTCCTATGGGTGCATGCTACATGGGCAGATGTCTAAGTGTCCAAGGTCAACATTTGACCAATGTCCAAAAATAAGATTTAGCGATGACCAAAAATTGGTAGGTACTGTTTTAATTTATCTCATAAATTAAGATAAATCTTTTCTAACTTGGACAAGCTCCAGTTAGACCAAATAAAGATTTTTGAGTGAGCCCAAATATATTTGGCCCAATCGAGATAAGCTTTAATGATTATTAAAGGAGAACATTAAGCTCAATCGTGTGCTAGCATGATTTTCTTGAACCTAATTGAATCTTATTCAAATCAATTAAACTAAGTTAGTCTAATTGATGACATCCAGATTCAAACCCTTATTTGTGTGATCTAGTTAGGCTCAGTTCCGTATGGTAATGGGATACATCACGATCTCTAATCAAAATATCTTTCGATGGATCAGAACTTTTCTAATTCAAACAACTAGTATGATCGATCATCCAAATTATTCTAATTGCTCCCAAAATCTACTAGTGACACCTAGCAGCATATGGTGGCAATCCATCAGAACTGACAGCGAACCTCTTGGTGCAGTTACATATGTGATTAAGTTCCTCTATCTTGAGCCCTAATCGGATTAGGGTTAAGGTGATCTCATCAAATCCTAATTTCCGTCACTTGAATTAATCATTCGATTCAAGTCCAATATGAAAAACCTTAATAGAAACTCTTTCTATTATTTCACTCTGCCATGATCATGGGCTTATAGACTTGATTCTCATGATCATCATAAGATTGCTCCTCATCTACCGAGGTAGATAGATCCCCTATTGGTGCAATCCAATTCCTACAATAAACATGCTATAGCCAACATATATCTCAGGATTTCAAATAGCTAGAAGATCGAGTTATGGTGTAGTCAAACTATAACACCCTCAAGGTGAACTACCGATGCACCTCAAGTCAAAAAATTAGACACACCACTATAACTTCGAGCCAGTCATCAATGAGAAGGTAGACTTCCTCATGACTGCTCAAGGTGGTCACGCTCAGTGCTCCCATTCTCTAACGAGTACCTATACTCTCACTCTAATGTCTCTACACCATAGACTTAAGACTCATCTATCCTAAAGAAATGATCGTACACCAACCTTATAGATCAATCACCATCTTGATGATGATCCTACGGTCGGGAGCATTTTATGAGTTAATAATAAAAAATTCATGTCTTAAATTTTTAACTCTTGAAAATATGAACTATCATTACAATTAACTCAAAGAATGTATCATAAATACTTTCAAAATACACAGTATGATAGAAAATAATCTATTTTATTATTTATAGTCAAAATTATAATTTTACCCTTAGAAGTGCATTACAAGTGTCAGTCAATATGGCTTCTAGGGCACACATATCTAACAAACTTTCACTTGACCTAAAGTTAATTGGCTACAAATCTAAGTTCCATCTTCTCAAGGTGGGCTTCGATCTTCTACTGGTCCAACGACTTTGTAAGTGGGTCTATCGCATTGTTTGTGGAGTTGACTCTTTTATCCTTGATGTAATCTTTCTCGAGGTAATCGTGGATGAGGTGGTATCGTCGCTCGATGTGCTTGGATTTTTGATGAGACCTCAGCTTCTTAGTAAGGGCTATGGCACCATTATTATCGTAGTATAGAGGAATGGCATCCGATGGCATCACTCCGATCTCTACGGCGAACTTCTTATACTAGAATGCCTTCTTTGTAGCTTCTGATGCAGCGATGTACTCTGCTTCCATGATGGAATCTGCTATCACTGTCTATTTGAAACTCTTTCAACTGACAGCACCACTATTATACACAAACAGATTTTCAGATATCAACTTTCAATCATCTATATCGATCATAAAATCTGAGTTTATATGCCCCTTGACTTGGAGTTCTCCATTATTAAAAATCAACAACATATCCTTAGTTCTTCTTAAGTACTTAAGGATACGTTTCACAGAAGTCTAGTGTTCTTCATCTGGATTCGATTGATATCTTCTCATGACACTCACAGCATGGGTTATATCAGGTCATGTACATAACATGGCATACATGAGGCTCCCTATTGCTGAAGCATAAGGGATCTTACTCATGCATTCAATCTCCTCAGGTGTGTTGGGACATATTTTCTTGAAGAGATGAATGCCATGTCTGAAGGGTACCAATACCCTCTTAGAGTTTTTCATGCTAAACCTCTTTAGCACTTCCGCTATGTACATCTTCTATGAAAGACCTAGCATCATATTCGGTCTATCTCTATAGACCTTTATTCTTAGAATGAAGGATGCTTCTCCTTGGTCTTTCATGGAGAATTCTTTAGATAACCACATTTTAACTATGGTCAACATAGAAATATCATTTCCAATAAGGAGGATATCATCCACGTATAGTATGAGAAAGACAATAGCACCCCCACTGATCTTTTTGAGAACACATAGTTCCTCCTCATTCTTGATGAAATCAAATAATTTGATCACACCATTAAAATGAGTATTCCAGCTTCGAGATGCTTGCTTAAGTCCATATATGAACCTTTACAGCTTGCATACTTTGCGATCAACATCATTGGATGTGAAACCTAGTGGCTGATCCATATAGATATCTTTCTTAAGGTATCCATTTAAGAATGCCATTTTTACGTCCATTTGCTATATTTCATAATCAAAATAGACTACAACAGCAAGCAATGTGCGAATGAATTTTAGCATGGCTACTAGCAAAAAGGTATCCGAATAGTCAATTCCTTAATGCTGACTATACCCTTTTGCCACTAATCTAGCTTTGAATGTCTCCACATTCCCATCTGTACCAATCTTTCTCTTGTAGATCCATTTACATCCAATAGGTACTATAACTTTAGGTGGATCTACCAAGGTCCAGACTTAGTTTGAGTGCATCGAATCAATTTCAGACTTCATTGCCTCTAACCATTTCTCAGAGTTGACATCCGATATCACCTCATCATAGGTTTTGGGATCATCTCCATGAACCCCATTACCTATGAGGAACATTTTTTCTACTTTCTCTGAAATAGTACCTCTTGGTGTAGAATGTAGTTGTCGTCGATCCAGTTGGAGTCGAGGAAGATGAGATCACCATCGAGAACCTGCAAAATAAAGTTTCATCTGGAGTCAATGGGGGTGGCTTCGGTAGGACTCTCCAACGATCAAGTCAGCTCTTCTGGCCAACATATATGGAGTGCTCTGGAATGAGTTTGATAGAGTTTAGAGTAGGAGAGGAGAGCTTAGAGCTTTGAGTTAGCATATTTGGAGGGTCCTTTTTATAGGTAGAGCTTGATTGATGGTGATGGCCATACCGCTTGGTGGCGGGCCGCTCGAGGCTGTATGGGGTTTGGTGCAGAGAGGATGGTATCGTCAGGCCGATAGTGACAGCCATACCATTCGATAGTGGTGGGCTGCTCAAGGTCTGGTGGAGTTAGTCACGGAGGGGGGCACCGCCAGTAGCATCGCTTGTGGCAGACTGATAGTGACTGTTCATCCAGATTTAATAGCCATGGCTCTGAGAAAGCAGGCATTGATCGGTGGACTTCGGTATGTATCAATTCTAGAGGAGTTCGGACTCCTGGAGAAGTTCGATCGAGGGAAAGCTCGGAAGGAGTTTGGCTAGAGGAGTGCAGAGGGAGTTCGGCTCTCGTATGCATCTGGCTGGAGGAGTGCGGCTAAGGCTCGATCGCTAGGAAGTTTGGAAGGAGCTCACTCGCTAAGGAGTTCGACTGATCAAAGGGGATGTCTGGGAGGAGTCCAACTCCTAAAGAAGTCTGATCAAAGGGGAAGCTTAGAGATAGTTCGGCTCTTACAGGCATCTGGCTGGAAGAGCATGGAGGGAGTTCAGCTCTCGTAGGAGTCCAACTGAAGCTTGGCCACTAAAAAGTTTGGTCAGATGAAAGAGTTCGGCTAAAGCCCGACCGCTGGGAGTTCGAAGGAGCTCGACCACTGAGGAGTTTGGTTGGCTAAAGGAGTTAAGCTAAGATCCATCCACTGAAGCTCTTTCGTGGCTATCGGTTACATTAGGTTGAGCATTGAACTAGACTTTAGTAGGAGTAGGGTTTATCCCCAACAACAGTCTCCACCACTCTCGAGTTCGAAACTCGAAGGAAGGGAGTGCAGAAAAGGCAACTACCGAAGTCCTCTTCTGGCTCCATGTTGGTTCAGGTTGAAGCTCGGGAGAGATCTCATCTCTAGCCAAAGTTGATACGGGCGCTTGGAAGAGATTTGATCTCTAGGTGAGGTTGTCATAGTCGCTCGGGAGAAATCTTATCTCTGATCGAGGTTAGCTCGATCGCTCGGAAGAGATCTTATCTTTAGCCGAGGTTATTGCAGTCACTCAGGAGAGATCTTATCTCTGGCCATGGTTGGCTCAGGCACTTGGGAGAGATCTTATCTCTAGCTGAGGTTGCCTCGAGGGAGATCTTATCTCCTGCAGTCGAGGTTAATACGGACGCTCAGGAGAGATCTTATCTCCAGCAGCCGAGGTTGGCCCAGTCGCTCGGGGGAGATCTTATCTTCTACGGTCGAGGTTGCCTCGAGGGAGATCTTATCTCCTACGATCGAGGTTAAAGATCTTTGACCTGCTTGTGTTAGGATGAGATTCTCCTCCTACTCCTAACACGGCAACTATTGAATTCTTGTTCCCTATCATCACATAGTTTTTGCATCCAGAAATAATATTATTGAAATGAAAGAATTTTATCGAAGGAAAGTTACGAGCGGTACATCCCCATTTCAAGGTCATGGGGACATTGTTCCTCTGAGTTCTCTCAAGCAGTAAGTCCCGGGCTGGACGACCTCCTCTATCTCAAGCTAGCCTTCTCAATTTGGAGCAAGCTTCTCTTGGCTTTGATGCTGGGAGATGACAGCCCACCGAAGTACCAAGCCCCGAAGATAGCATCTATGATGCTAGGAGGCGGCTGATCTCCTTACCGTTCCTCCCTCAATAGTGGTTCTAGCTTCTAGGGGAAGACTTCTTCGTGCCCTTCCATTGGAACTTCCTTGATGATGAGATCAAGGAGTTTGGGCCTTTCTTACACTGGGAGGTCATGAGCGTGGCCGGACTTCATTCCGCCCTCCTGTGAAAACTATGGGAGAACTTCATGCTCCTTTGTCGGGGATTCCTCGATGATGAGCTTGAGGGGGAGTTCGATGGCCTCGCTTATGCCGAACTTTATTCCGCCTCCTATGAAACCTTTGTCGGGGCTTCCTTGATGACGAGCTTCGAGGGAGAGTTCGGCCTCGCTTAAGTTGGAAGATCGTGAGCAGGGCCGAGCTTCATTCCGCCCTCCTGTGAAACCTGTGGGAGAACTTCATGCCCCTTCCTCGAGGCTTTCTCGATGATGAGCTTGAGGGGGAGTTTGGCAGCCACGCTCACACCGAACTTCATTCCGCCCTCCTATGGAACCTTCATTGGGGCTTCTTCGATGATGAGCTCGAGGGAGAGTTCGGGCTCGCTTGCACTGGGGAGGTCGTGAACACAGCCAAACTTCATTTTGTCCTCCTATTAAACCTTCTAAGGGAGAACTTCTGCTCTGTTTCTCCTCCCTAAGGGTGATTGGTATGCTAGGCCAAATGCTCTTTCTTAAGGTCAGTTTCTGACATCCTCATGATGGGTTTGCTGGCAAAGTCGCCATCGAAAGCTGTCGCATGGTCTGCATCATCTCGACAAGGCCACGAACCTGCCAGACTAGCAGGTTGAATTGCTCCACATCTACGGTAGCTTCAGGTGGAACTTGGGTTACTGGGGCTGAAGCGGGAGCAGATGGACCTAGCATGGAGGCCGTCGATCGCCGAGTCGAAGCTCTCCTAGGAGGCATTTTCTCTTAAGAAAGAACTCTGGAGAGGAAGGAGGGAGATCTCTAGAGAGAGATCATCATTGAGCACATCTTTAAGAATGAGGAGGCCTCAAGAACACTTCAAGAACAGAGGCATCCTCCTTCTAGTGCCAAATCTATTAGCGTAGAATCTGATTATCGTCGGATTCAACTACAGTCGAGGAGGACGAGGTCGCTATCGACGATCTGCAAAATAAAGTTCCATCCAGAGCCAGTGGGGGTGGCTCTAGCAGGACCCTCCGACGATCAAGTCAGCTCTTCTGGCTAATAGATATAGAGTGCTCTAAAATAAGTTTGGCTGAGTTTAGATAAGGAGAGGAGAGCTTAGAGCTTCGAGTTAGCATATCTGGAGGGTCCTTTTTATGGGTGGAGCTTGATTGATGGTGACGACCATACCGCCTGATGGTGGGCTGCTCGAGGCTGCATGGGGTTTGGTGTGGAGAGGAGGGTATCGTTAGGCCGATAGTGACAGCCATACCATTCAATAGTGGTAGGCTGCTCGAGGTCTGGCAGAGTCAGTCATGGAGGGGGGGCACCATCTGTAGCATCACCTGTGGTAGACTGATGGTGACTGGTCATCCATATTTAATAGCCGTGGCTTTGAGAAAGCAGGCATTGATCGGTGGACTTTAGTGTATATCAATTCCAGAGGAGTTTGGACTCCTGAAGGAACTTGGCCGAGGGGAAGCTCGGAAGGAGTTCGGTTGGAGGAGTGCGGAGGAAGTTCGACTCTCGTAGGCATCTGGTTGGAGGAGTACAGCTAAGGCTCAGTCGCTAGGGAGTTTGGAAGGAGCTCGACCGCTAAGAAATCCGGCCAGTCGAAGGGGATGTCTGGAAGGAGTGTAGCTCCTGAAGAAGTCCGATCGAAGGAGAAGCTTGGAGGGAGTTCGGCTACCGCAGGCGTCTGGCTAGAAGAGCACGGAGGGAGTTCGGCTCTCGTGGAAGTCCGACTGAAGCTCAACCGCTGAGGAGTTCGGTCGGATAAAAGAGTTTGGCTAAGGCCCAACCACTGGGAGTCCAAAGGAGCTCGACCGCCGAGGAGTTCGACCGACTAAAGGAGTTCGGCTATGACTCATCCGCTGAAGCTCTTCTGTGGCTATCGATTGCATTGGGCTGAGCATCGAACTGGACTTCGGCAGGAGCAGGGTTTATCCCTAACAGTACCTAAGTACCTCTTAGGGTGATGAAAAGTCCTTTCTGATCTATGAGGTGGAGGAGGTAGTGATTATATTGGCTCAACCTGATTTGGTTCCATAGGATCCTTAGCTCATTACTCTTATGAGATTTTCTCCTCGAGCTTGATCTGCTTTTTAATGCCACCATCTTGAATAAACTATTTTTCAAGAAAGATGGCAAGCTGACTTACAATCACATTATAATCTTCTAGATGTAGAAATAATATCCTAATGACTCTTTAGGATATCCTATGAATCAAGCTCTAAAGGACCTATAGTCTAACCTATCCGTTTGTTGTCTTTCGACATGAGTCTGACAACCCAAATTTTGAGATGACTCAGACTTGGTTTCTTACCATGTCATATCTTATATGGTGTGGTAGAAACGGTTTTAGAGGAAATCCTATTTAGTAAATATATAGTAGTTAATAGACTGTGTTCCTAAAGAAAATCAAGAAGGTCTATGATGCTCATCATGGATCGGACCACATCTAATAGGATCCGATTCCTCCATTCTAAAACCCCATTGAGTTGAGATGTTTCAGGTGAAGTCCATTGAGAGACTATGCCATATTGCTTGAGATAGTCCAAAAATTTTCGACTAAGGTATTCACCTCCTCAATCTGATCGAAGAATCTTAATGGATTTTCTAGTTTGCTTTTCAACATTATGTCTGAATTCCTTAAACTTTTCAAAGGCTTCAGACTTGTGTCTCATAAGATACACATACCCATATCGAGATAAATCATCGATAAAGGTTATGAAGTAGACAAAGTTGCCTCTAGTCGGCACATCAAATGGACCGCACACATCGTTATGTACTAGGGTAAGTAGATCTATGGCTCTTTCCCCATGTCCTACAAAAGGGAGCTTAGTCATTTTGCCATGAAGATATGATTCACAAATTGTATATAACTCGAAAGTCAACGAACTCAATAGCCCAATTTTCTCTAATTTGTTAACCCTATCTTCTGCTATATGACCTAGCCTTAGGTGCCATAGATACTTATCGTTTGGACTATCCCTGGATCATTTTGATCTTATGGCATTCAGATTTTGCTTGATATTAAAGATAGATACATCAATATGTAATTGGTAGAGACCGTTAATAAGGAAACCACTAAAATTTTATTTCTTTCATAAAGAATATTACAATGGTCCTTAAGAAAACTAATTACATAGTCTTCTTGTGCTAAACATGAAATAGAAATCAAATTCCTACTTGCAGTAGGCACATAATAACAATCCTTAAGTACTAAATCCAAGCCAAATGGCAGTCGAAGAGGGTAGGTTCCCACGGCCACTGCAGCAACCTTTGCTCTATTTTCGATGCATAGGATCATCTCATCATTCCTCAACTTCCTGCTATCATTAAGACCCTACATGGAAGTGCACAAATGAGCACTAAAACCAAGGTCAAGCACCCAACTAGATAAAGAAGAAATCATAAGGTTAGATTCAATAACGAGCATACCTCTAGAAGGACCTGTCTCCTTCTTATTCTTTAGAGTGGCCAAATATGTAGAATAGTTTCACTTTCAGTGGCCGTCAATATTATAATGGAAATACTTTTCTTTGTCAATAGCCTTCTTCTTCAACTCTACCTTCCTTTTCTTTCCACCTTCCACCTTCTACCTTTTCATAGACTTCTTCTTCTTCATTCCAAAAGACTTTCTCTTGGAAGAAGTCCGTTCCATAGCTAATACTAAGCCTTTAGAATCTTTCACAAAAAGCTCAGTAGTAATCAGCATATTCATAAGCTCAACCAGAGTATTCTGAAGTTTATGCATATGGTAGTTCATGATGAATTGCCTATATGCATCAGTCAAGGATTGTAGAATTATATTATTCAGTAGATCCTGGTCTAACTTCACTCCAAACATCTCAAGCTCTTCTAAATCCTTGATCATCATCAGATAATGATCTTGGACTGACTGCCCATCATGCATTTTAGCCTTAAATAGTCATTTAGTGACCTGAAATTTGACTGCGTGATTCTGTTCACCAAATAACTCTTGCAATCATTTAGCAGGCAGTCTAGATATCTTCATGTTGGTGCTGAAGCTCATCAGACATCGAGCCCAACATATAGTATCTGGTCTTATTATCTTCATCGATCCACTTATTAAGAGACGCTCTCTATTCAGCAGACGGACGAGCTGGTAAGATGGGGGGATCCTGGCCCAATACATGAGTCAACTTCTCAGAACCCAAAATGATTTTAAAGTTCTGGAGCCAATCCTTGTAATTGAATTCGGTCAGTCTATGGGTGTCCAGGATACGAGCTAGTGGGTTGGATGCAAATATTTTTCTTTTTCCTATAGAGAGTCAAAGTTTATAGCTAGATTTTATAATTAAGACTTGATCAATTTGTTTAAGGGTTTGATTTTTAAACAAATTAGCTCCCACTATTTTCTCGGATCCCTACACCCCCTGTAGAGATGCGAAAATCTTCATAATTATTGATTTCTAGTGGGTGGTGCAGTTCCACTCACTAACTCATCACCTCACCTAATAGTTATTGGTGATGGGTTAGCCAATGAGTGAACAACTCTTATCCAATGATTCTCTAATCATGGTGCACCTAGACTTGATCTCTAATTCATGAATCTCACCATGCCCAAAATATTATCCACTTCTTAGTTAAGTCAGACCCATCATTTGCATAGATTGGATTCTTAATTGGGTCTCTCATCGTATCCAAAATATTGAGCCCAATCCATCCTCCAGCCCATAGCATTCAATGCCAAATAGACATGGTTGCATGTTTTCGATGCAACTGAACCACTGTGACCAGTCGAGAATAATCAACCTCGGAAAGAGCCCGAACATCTACAATGGTGGAAGACCTTAGACTTAATCTTTTCTTAGAAAAATTTGATTTAGATCTCTTTAAACTTGACTTGACATAGCGATAACCATTATGACTAACTTAGTGGCATGGGTCAGCTCGAATTGTTAGCCACCTTAGATCAAGACTGGACCGACAAATATGGCTAGATAAGTGAGACCAATGGAAGGGATATGCCATTAGCTTGATAAGAACACATTCGAGTCGAGTAGCTCCCAATTAAAAACCAGTCAGTCGTATCTGCCAAATTTATCTTAGACACCAAATTGTTAAGCCAGAACCAATTGGGTTAGTCTACAATCCAGACTCTAACCACTAAGCCTAATTAGGTCTTAACTCGATCAATCACTCATGTGACTCGACCTTGACCCAAACTTAATCCTATTAGGCTGGTCAATTTAAGTACTTTTCATCGCACCTAACCAACTCTTGATTTGATTTGATCAACCGCTAGACCAAATTGAGCTATCCAAACCCGAACCCAACTTTATAAATATGTCTTAGATCTAAAAATTCTCAATTTTAGATCTAATATATTTCATAATCTTAATTCTTAATTAAGTTTAGGATTCATAAATAAAATATGTATATAAAATCTTAGGATTTTAGGATCTAGGGTTTTGCAGAAAATAAGTGTTTTGATTTTTGATTAAGGATGAATGCATAACACCCCTACACATCATAAGAACATCCCATCGAATGAGAGGAGAGGGTCTTTAAATCCTACTTCGTTCTTATGACCGGACGGCCAAGGGCAACATCTTAATCAGAAATATGATAAATCTATAAAACTAGTTAGATCTACATCATATATCACATATATATAAAAAATTGATCTAACTAAAAATATATTTTGCATATATCTCATGTATCATATCATGCATATTTTAAGATCTAAATTATCTCATAAATATTTAAAAAATAAGATTTAAACTTGATCATATCAAATTAAATTTATTCTAGATAATTTTATAGAACTATTCGATAACTAGTCTAAACATGCATCTATCATATCTCATATGAACAAATTAAATAAATTTATTTTTTATTTTTTAGATATAATTATAATATTTATAATATAAAAAAATAATAAATAAATAAATTTAAAAATAAAAATTAATTAAATTATAATTATAATTATACTAGACTATACATAGAATAATTTTATTCCTAGTCTAGTCATGCATCTCATATATCTTAGATCTAGATTATTTAAATTTTTAATTTTTTAATTTTAGATCTAATCATATCTAATGTGAAATCTAAAATCATCTAATTATTAGATTAAAATAAATTAAAATTAGATCTAATGAATTATGGAACCTGGCTCTGATACCAGTTAAAGGGCAAAATCTATTTTTCGGATCAAATTCGTTCATATCTGATTGGATCAGGAAGGATATTTCAAAAAAAAAAATTTTTAAGATCTTAATCAAATCTGAGACTCCTCAGATCTAATCTTATTAATCTAATAATAAAAAAATAAAAATAAAAATTTAATTTAATTTAATTATACCTTTATTTTGGATAATCCAATTATCCTGTGATGATCCTGATGTTTATCTGAGTTTTTGGATGTAGCCATGCAAGCATCTGGCCTCTATCGATATCCACTTAGGCAGGATCTAAAGATCTTCTCCTTCTTAATCAATTCTCCAAAAATTAGATCTAGATCTGATCTTGAAGATCTTCAAAATTGCTGATAAGTGGTAAAAATATACTAATAAAAATATTAAATTATAAAATAAATTAATCTATTTTATTAGAAATTAATACTTTTATTAATCTTATGTAGGAAAGAAGATCACCAATATGAAGATCTTATTTTTCTGATTCTGATGAAAAAAATTTCAAGTAAAATGGAATTCAAACGAGCCTAGAATCGAATTTCAAAAAAAAAAAAAAAAAACCACCGATGCAACGTTGACGTCAGCATTTTTCATGGTGCATGATGGACCAACCGAAGGGTATTTTAGAAATTTCACAGTAAGAGGCATGCTCTGATTGGTTGAAGAATGCGGCGGTCCATGCAACACCGGGCTCACACATGGTCCATGGAGGGCAATTTGGAAATTCTGGCTAATCCAACGGGCAGTTTTCACTGAAGTTTGATCGGATGGTCGAAATGAAAGTGCTGATGGACGACATCCACAGCTCTCGATCAAGATCCAACGGTTGAGATTCATCCCGATGTAAAACTAAAGATCTGAAGGCTTATTTCTACACGATCGAACGGCCTAGATTCGATCCAACGATCGATCCAATGGCTGATATTAAATCTGACTTGATCTGGATTATTTTAAGGGGTTTTTGAATGATTTTTGGACCGTTTGATCAAGATCTAATGGGCAGAATTACCCAAATCCTAATTTGAGTTATTTTGGAAGTCTAAAACCTAATTTTTGATGGATTTTGGGGAAATAAAACTCTTAATCTATAAAAAAATTAGTGTTGTCGTGAAAAAAAAAAGGAAGAAATCAGAGAGAGACAAAGAGAGAGACGGGGAGAAAGAGAGAGAGGGAGAAAAAGAGAGAGAGAGAGAAAAAAGAGGAGAGAAGTAGAAAAGAAAAAAGAAAAGTAATTTATGAGAAAATCAAAAAGGGTTTTTGATTTTTCTTCGACGATCAAGACATCGATCAAGGAACCTCTTCTTCTTCGCCAAGTTCTCCACATCAAGAGCAGCAGACAATCAATTTCAACAATCAAACAGTCTAATTTCTCTATGCTTTTTATTTTATTTGCTATTTTTGAACTTGTTATTATGAACTAAATTTTTTTTTACTAAGGCTAAGGTGTAGCCACTCTTTTGATGCAATATTCAGTATGACTTATTTTTAAATTTTATTCATGAGGAGTATATAAATCTGATCTTAATGCTTTTAGATTACTGGCCATCTTCTAATTGATCTGATGAACATAGATGTTACGGACCAAGTACATCTATGTTAATGCTTCTTGATTATATACCTTGTATTATGAATCAAATTAGAATTCATATGCATGCGGGAATTTTAGTGCGCTTTGGACGCAGCGTATTTTAATTAGAGGATTTCACAAAACCTAATGCATTAATATTTATTTAAATTACACCTGGACCAAAGGGTAATTAATAAATATTAATAGTTTTGCTATGCCTGGACCAAAGGGTAGTGAATAAATTAGGAGACTCCACCATCACATGAAATAAAATTAATCTAAAAATCTGAATATTGTATTGACTGAGTTGGTGAACCGATTGCCTTAGTAATCCATTGCTCTTGAGTTTAAAACCCTAATAATTTACACTCTCTCTATTTAATTAAAAACTTTTAATTATTTTTTTTATTTTCTTTATTTTTTTAATTTCTTATTCTCATAAATCGATCTTCTAAATAAAGCATAGGAAAGAGCTTTTCAGTACTTATTTTTCAATCCTCTAGGGACGATACTCTACTCATTCACTTTATTACTTGATCGACTGGTGCACTTGCCATAGCTATAAATTAGCATGCATCAAGTTTTTGGCACCGTTGCCGGGGATTGTGTCTAAAATAATATTAAAATTTTGATCCTAGCTTTACTTTAGAAATTTATTTTTAATTTTTATTATTAAAAAAAAAAAATTTTAGTGCATGACACGTACTGGACATAGTAACTTACTACCTTTAGATCCAGAAATTGAAAGGAACCATTAGAAGACTACAACAAGAGAGAAACATGGCAGCTGAAGATCCTAACGACATCAATCTAGGATTGGATATGGTGACTGAAGGACAGCATGAAGCTATTCGACCAGTACATCATTCATTAAATGATTACATCACACCATCTGTAGCCGATGCAGCTTCGAGCATCAGGAGATCGCCTGTACGAGCAAACAACTTCGAAATAAAAGCCAGCGATGATCCAGATGATTCAATCAACTGTCCAATTCAGTGGACACATGCATGATGATCCGAATGCCCATATTTCTAATTTTCTTGAACTTTGTGATACTTTTAAAATTAATGGGGTGTCGGATGATGCTATTAGATTAAGGTTATTTTCCTTTCTCTTTATGGGACAAAGCTAAAAATTGGCTTCATTCTCTTCCTACAGGTTCTATCACAACTTGGGATGTCCTAGCCCAAAAATTCTTAGCCAAGTACTTTCCACCTTCCAAAACTGCTAAGATGCGCAACGATATCACTTCTTTTATGCAGATGGACATGGAGACACTATATGAGGCTTGGGAGCATTTCAAGGAACTGCTGAGGAGATGTCCACATCATCAACTACCCGTATGGCTTCAGGTACAAACTTTCTATAATGGTTTATCTCCTACTAATCGATTCTATGATTGATGCAGCAGCAGGAGGAACCATTAATCGAAAAATGGAGGAAGAAGCCTTCGATCTGATCGATGAGATGGCATCAAATAGCTATCAATGGCAGACAGAGCGCATGATGCCAAAAAGACTAGCAGCTGTGCAGGGAGTAGATTGCGTGCCAACCTTTACTAGCTGAAATTGCAGCCCTTAGAGCCGAAGTCAACAACTTAAAGGGAACAGCTATGCATGTTCAGAGCATTACTTGTGACCTGTGTGGAGGAGGACACGATACGAGCAATTGCCAGACAGGTAATCCTTTTGCTAAAACAACTGATACAGCTAATTATATTGGTAATTTTTTCAGGCCGCAACAAAACAATCCCTACTCCAACACATACAATCAAGGGTGGAGGCAGCACCCAAATTTCTCATGGAGCAATCAAAATGCAGCACAACAGCCACCCCCGGGATTCCAAGTACCTGAAAAGAAGTCCAACATGGAAGAGCTGATGGTCAAATTTATGCAAAACCAAGAAGCAACTATAAAAAATTTGGAAGCCAAACTTAGGCAGGACCAAACAGCAGCAATTCAAAACTTGGAGATGCAAATAGGTCAAATGGCTAAGATAATCTCCGAGAGACCTCAAGGATCCTTGCCCAAGCAATACGGAGACAAATCCAAGGGAGCAAGTCAATGCTATCACCCTAAGAAGTGGTACAAAGCTGGAGGAGCCACATCAGAAGAATGAGACTGAAGAGCCAACTACAAATAAGGAACCATCAACTCAAATTCGTCAGTCACCAAAACAACCAGCAGATGGATGGTCTCCAGGTATACGATTTGCTGATCCAAATGTGAAGCCCTACGTGCCGCCACTACCATTCCCAGAGAGACAAATACAGCATCCAGATAAGGAATTTTCTAACTTTTTCAAAATTTTAAAGAATTTACATATTAATATTCCTTTTGTAGATGCTATTACTCAAATGCCCAGGTATGCCAAGTTTCTCAAAGAAATCCTAACAAATAAGAAAAAGCTGAAGGAGCATGAGAGAATAAATTTGAATGAAGAATGCTCAGCAATACTTCAAAATAAATTACCACAGAAGCTAAAAGATCCAGGGAGTTTTACTATCCCCTGCATTATTGGTGATTGTAGTTTTGATAAAGTTTTATGTGATTTAGGAGCAAGCATTAATCTCATGCCTTTTTCTATTTTCAAGGAAGCTGGGTCTAGGAGAACCAAAGCCTACCACTATTACTCTTCAATTAGCCGACAGATCCATTAAATATCCAAGAGGTATAGTGGAGGATGTCTTGGTAAAGGTAAACAAGTTTATTTTTCCTGTTGATTTTATTGTTCTTGATATGGAAGAAGATTATGATGTACCCCTTATTTTAGGGAGACCCTTTTTAGCTACTGGAGGAGCTTTAATAGATGTTCAACAAGAAAAATTAATTCTTAGAGTCCAAGATGAACAAGTTACTTTTAATGTTTTTAAAGCTATTAAACATTCCAATGATAATCAAACTTGTTTTCGTATAGATGATATTGACAATTTAGTGCATGAGTATTTTTTAGAAAATAGGTTTGAAGACCCTATTGAAGCTTGCATTGTCCAATCACAAGAGGGTTCAGCTGAAGATGAAAGGCAAACAGAATGCATAAAATTGCTAAGGGCCAGACCATATATTCCACGCACATACAGACCACGATTTGAAGAATTAGAAAGATCATCCACTCCTTTTCCAAAGACATCAATTGAAGAGCCACCTACTCTTGAACTTAAACCTCTCCCTTCTCATTTAAAATATGTTTTCTTGGAAGGTTCATCACACTTACCTGTTATTATTTCTTCTTCCTTGATAGATTTAATGGAAGAAAAATTATTAAGAGTACTAAAGAAACACAAAAAGGCATTTGGATGGACAATAGCAGACATCAAAGGAATTAGTCCCTCAATTTGTATGCACAAAATTCTCATGGAGGACAACTATGAGCCTACGGTCCAACCCCAAAGAAGACTCAACCCCAAGATGCAAGAAGTGGTCAAAAAGGAGGTAATCAAGCTACTGGATGCAGGTATTATTTATCCTATCTCTGATAGTTCATGGGTGAGCCCTGTTCAAGTAGTTCCTAAGAAAGGTGGGATTACTGTAGTTCAAAATGATAATAATGAATTAATCCCCACTAGAACTATTACTGGATGGAGAGTGTGCATGGATTATAGAAAATTAAATGATGCAACTAGAAAAGATCATTATCCTCTTCCATTCATTGATCAGATGTTAGAAAGATTAGCTGGACATGATTTTTACTGCTTTCTAGATGGATATTCTGGTTATAATCAAATTGCCATAGCACCTGAGGATCAAGAGAAAACTACTTTTACATGTCCTTATGGTACATTTGCTTTTAGAAGAATGCCGTTTGGTTTATGTAATGCACCAGCTACTTTTCAACGATGCATGATGGCTATTTTTTATGATATGATTGAAAATTATCTTGAAATATTTATGGATGATTTTTCTGTCTTTGGATCCACATTTGATAAATGCTTGCATAACTTATCTCTTATTTTACAAAGATGTGAGGATACTAATCTTGTCTTAAATTGGGAAAAGTGTCATCTGATGGTACAAGAAGGCATAGTGTTAGGCCACAAGATTTCATATAAAGGTATTGAGGTTGATAGAGCTAAGCTTGAGGTGATCGAAAAATTACCCATACCGACCTCAGTTAAGGCCATTAGGAGCTTTTTGGGGCATGCTGGATTTTACCGTCGATTTATAAAGGACTTCTCTCTAATTTCTAAACCTTTATCTAAATTATTATGCAAGGATGTCTCTTTTCATTTTTCTGATGAGTGTTTGCAGGCATTTAACACCCTCAAGGAGAAGCTGGTCACGGCACCTATTATGGTAGCACCAGATTGGTCCCTACCTTTTGAGTTGATGTGTGATGCTAGTGACACAGCCATAGGAGCAGTACTTGGTCAAAGAAAGGATAAGATTTTTCAAACAATATACTATGCTAGCCGCACTTTGACTGAAGCTCAACAAAAATATGCAACCACTGAAAAGGAGCTTCTGGCAGTAGTATTTGCATTAGACAAATTTCATTCTTATCTTATTTTATCTAAAGTTATTATATACACCGACCATGCAGCTCTAAAGTATCTCCTTACCAAGAAAGATGCAAAACCCAGATTGATCAGATGGATTCTTTTGCTACAAGAATATGATTTGGAGATTCAAGGACAAGAAGGGCACAGAGAATTCAGTTGCTGACCACCTTTCCAGACTGGAAAAACATCACAGAGAAGGAATTAGATATTTGCCCTATCAAGGAGGAATTTTCAGATGAACGCCTTCTATGCTATATCAGGTAGAACGTTTCCATGGTATGCTGATATTATTAACTACTTGGTTGGTAAGGTTTTTCCACTTGGTCTTTCTTTTCAACAAAAGAAGAGGTTCTTATCTATTGTTAAACATTATTTCTGGGATGAACCCTTTTTGTATAAGTGTTGTTCAGATCAGGTCATTAGAAGATGCATTCCAGAGGAAGAAATGGAGAAAATTCTGCATCATTGTCATGATCGAGAGGCAGGAGGACATTTCGGCCCAACTAGAACAACATATAAGGTTCTTCAATCAGGTTTTTATTGGCCCTCTCTATTTAAAGATGCTCATACTTATGTCTCTTCATGTGACCGCTGTCAAAGAACTGGAAATCTCTCTAGAAGACATGAAATGCCTTTAAACAATATTCTTGTGTGTGAAATTTTTGATGTTTGGGGTATTGATTTTATGGGACCTTTTCCTAGTTCTTTTTCAAATCAATATATACTTGTGGCTGTAGATTATGTTTCAAAATGGGTAGAAGCAGCATCCTTTCCAACTAATGATGCAAAGGTAGTTGTCAAATTTTTGAAAAAGCATATTTTTACTCGTTTTGGCACTCCTAGAGCAATCATTAGTGATGGAGGTAAACACTTTTGTAATAAACAATTTGAAAATCTATTAAACAAATATGGTGTCACTCATAAAATAGCTACCCCATATCATCCACAAACTAGTGGTCAAGTAGAGGTGTCTAATAGGGAATTAAAAAGAATTTTAGAAAAAACTATAATTGCATCCTAGAAAAGACTGGTCATTGAAATTAGATGATGCATTATGGGCATATAGAACTGCATATAAAACACCTATTGGTATGTCCCCATATAGGCTACTCTTTGGAAAAGCATGCCACCTCCCTGTTGAGCTAGAACATAAAGCATATTGGGCCATGAAAATTCTTAACTTTGATATACAAGATGCAGAGAAGAACAGGTTAATGCAAATAAATGAGATGGACGAATTTTGCCACCATGCTTATGAGAATGCCAGGATTTACAAAGAACGTACTAAGAAATGGCATGATAACCATATTGTAAAAAGAGAATTCCATGAGGGACAGCAAGTTCTTTTGTATAGTTCACGGCTACATTTATTTTCAGGAAAGCTAAAATCAAGATGGACAGGTCCCTATACAATTACTAAGGTATTTCCATATGGAGCAGTAGAGATCTTTGATGAATCAAAAGGTACCTTCAAGGTAAATGGTCACAGGCTGAAAAATTACATTAATGAAAGTTTTGAAAAGGAGAAGGAAGCATTTCAATTACAAGATCCACTTTAGAATTCAAAGAAAGTCAAGCTGAAGACTATAAATCAGAACTACTAGATAGGTTGTTTCTTTTCTTTTTAGTTTTGATCATTTTTCTTTTCTTTTATTTTTTTAGTAATTTGTTGTTGCTCTTTTACTGCTCTGGTGTGTATTTTCAATTTTGCAGAAAAATCAATGAGAACTCAAGCAAAATTTCAAAGCTCCAAAGAACCAGACTGAACCAAATCAGGTGTATTCCTTCCTATCCTTTATTGCACCCTTTATTTTTCTTTCTCCTTTAAGACAATGTAGAATAATAATAATAAAAAAAAAAAATCATGTGTCAAGAAGAAAATCTTGAGCAAGATAAACTGGATAAGTGATAAAAGATAGAATTATTTGCTAATGAATGTAATGAGTTAAAGAAGTAGATTAGTTGGTCAACTTTTAGCAGCCTACTTAGGTCATTAAAAGATTATTAGCACTTTTAATTGCACATGCACACTAACAAGGCAAAGTAGGTATTGATTATAAGGCCAACTGAGGATTCAATTATCACTGAAAATTGATAATTAATATACATTCTAATCAAAGAAACTTGAATTTAAGGAAAGAGCTACCTGCCTATAAAAATAAAGTGCAAAAGATAGAGTATATGTGGATTGCCCAAAGCCTAGTAACTGGGTCTCTGCACCTAGGTCAAGTGTGAAAATTCACGTAAAATGGTGAAGGAAAGGCCAGGATGCTCAGCACAAAAAAAAAAAAAAAAAAAAAAAAAAAAAAAAGGCAGTGTGAAAGCTACCTTAATTCATGAGTATAAAATTGAGAATGTATAGAAAATTGACCAAAATAGGTGATAAGAGAGGATACTTTTGTTCTTTTAATTTAATACTGAAATGCTAAAGTTAGTCATCACGAACATAAGTGCTATAGATCTTTGATGTACTCTAAGAAAGTTTTTAATTGTATTGACTGAAAAATTTGCTTCTGAAGCTCAATGCTTAGTTAGCAGTATTTTCTAAACTTTTTGACCTTTAAGTCCTAGATTTTATCTTTGTGATGGATAATCTTATTGAAACATGGTATTAAATAAAACATTGCTAAGGGACTAGCAATGACTAAGTTGGGGGGTGTGATAAGTGGTAAAAATATACTAATAAAAGTATTAAATTATAAAATAAATTAATCTATTTCTTTAAGAAATTGATACTTTTATTAATCTTATGTAGGAAAGAAGGCCACCAATGTGAAGATCTTATTTTTCTGATTTCAGATGAAATAAATTTCAGGCAAAACGGACTTCAAACGAGCCCAGAATTGAATTTCAAAAAAAAAAAAAAC